>JAXIVJ010006120.1:47500-69071 GCA_036785665.1 Chirona hameri | reverse complement strand
GCTAACTTTCCTTAGTAAAAGTTGCTTAGAGATTGTTTTCTATATCAGGACATGTGTCGATCTTGCGCCGATTTCAGGCGGTTGGGAGGGGGGGGGGGAATTGCCCATTTTGCCTAACCGTAGATCCACCACGTAGATCCGTAAAACCGTAGATTGCAAAAGATGTGGGACTGGTGAACATTAGGCAAATTTAGCCATTTCCTGTGGATTTATATACATTTGCATGTTTCCCCAATGACTTATAATTGGGAGGTCACAAAATATACTTCACTTTAGGTCACTGATATAAAAATCATCCGAAATAGCAGAATTGTAGGTGTGTATGACCTGATTAAATCCTGTGAGTATCTAAATGATCAGTCAAACAATGTGGCTGCGGCACGACCTTACATTTTTTGGAGGTGAGATCACTAGACTTGACTTAGCAACTTGACCTGAGGAGACCCAAGGTAAGCAAATTAACAGGATTTGGGCAATTGATAGGCAAGCAGTTGTACCAAAAATGGCAGCGCGAAATGGCGTCGTTTTCCGCTATTTCCAAAAAACCTAAGGGGGAGGGTATCCGCCCCCACTGTCGGATCCAGGAGGCGGACATCAGGGGAAAATGCCCCCCCCCCCACAGGAATCTAGGGGGGGGGGGGGGGCATGCAATACAAGTATGCCCCCCCCCGCGCGTTCCTGGTACTGAACGTGAAAAACAATGATCTTAGGAGAAAACTTCATGAAAACGAAAGTTTTTTCTCTTAAGTGATTTAATTTTAGTTTTGATGTATCCCTTGCTTTCAATGAGAGACAAAACAGCGCACCTGATGCAATTCAAGCAGTCCCGGTGACACTCGCCCCGCTGGGGGGAGGGGGGGGGGGCAGAATCTGCCACCTACCGGATTTTCTCAATAACTATAAAACTCTAATAGATATAAACGTGAAACCTATAGTACCTTATACTACATCAATTATACGTCTTCTCACCAAATTTCAATGAAATTAATGAAGTATTTGGGGAGAAATTAACGTTTTAATGACGTCATGTTATTCCATTTTTGATGGAAGAACAATAAATGTTTGATTTTTGTGATAGAGTTTCAAAGCAAATTGCAAATACAAAACGTCAAAAGAAAAGAAATGTCATTCTCTTCCAAATGGCCATCTAGAATTTGTTATTTTTGGGGGTTTTTGAACCCCAGAAATATTTTTTCTCGGAAAAATGTCCTCAAATTTTTTTTATTTGTGAATTCGAAAAGTGAATTTCGTAAGCTCGAATACCAAAATAAGGTGACCGTCGCAAATTCTCGGAGGGAAAAAATGGGGGCTACATTTTTGCCACAAAAAGATATCCCCAAAAATGGGGTACCTTTCCCCCCCCCCCCCAGTGGTTTTTCCCTTAAAATAGGCCCTGAGAACCATGCAACGTTGCATCATCTACTGATATTTGTTGTACCTATTGTTATAAGGATGCAAGAATAATGTTTCCATATTCATCCATGATGACATCACTTGCTGATTCCATGGGTGCTGCAAAATAGTTTTGGACAATTGATGTTTTGCGTATTTGAAGTAGGTAATAGAATCAAAGCATCATGCAATATTCCACAAATAAGATAGAAAACACCATTATTATTTTTGGTTCTGACCATATGAGAGCAATAATTTTATCCAACATGATTTTACATGACACAGTATTTTTGCCAGTATTGAATATTTTACCACAAGAACTACAGATGCATGATGCTGTGGCTATTTTGGTCTGGGTATGCCACAAATTGTATGTTATTTTTCAGAATCCAACATGATTTTACATTGGCACAGTTTTTATACCAGTATTGAATATTTAAACATAATTGTGTTCATGTAATGTTATATGTGATAAGAGATAAAGAGACTGTGCCAAGATACCTGGAAAAAATAACAAGATCCAGCAAATACATTTCACTCAACTTCGGAAACAATACTTGATCGATCAAGAATGTTGGCATTAGGTATCCAAAATTTGACCTATAATTTGGCAAGCTCTTCAGTGAGAGCTCTAAGAAAATCCAGGATCAGGGATACTAAAAAAAATGAGAGGGGAAGTGGTATTTGTTAAAATTGTATTGCATGAAGAAAGGGGAAAATTCTCTCTTTACCCATTCAAAATCATTCCTACCCACTGATCAGGATCCTCCATGATATTGAACAAATTTGGATCTATTAATATCACCATCATCATCATCATACATTTATTTGCCTTGACAATAGGTGATATTCAGGATGGACACATTGGTGCACGTTGCCATCAAAACAAAAGGATTGTTCCATAAGCTTACGCTTAAATCAGAGCACCTATCCCTTTGATCGCGAAACGCTAGTTGTAGCTATCTACTGACCACCGCGCCACAGCAAATGTTTTATCGGGATACTGGATTCAGATATTAGGAAGGTAATTCCTGTGATTTTTTAAAAAATAATGAAGCTTAGTTGGCAAGGAGTAAGTTGAAAGCACTTGCTTGCAATGTCATATTATTTCGGGGCAGCCCGCCTGGCCAACCGGGACGTCGCCACGATCCATCCCGGACCGGGGACAAGTGCGGGTTACCGTCCCGGTTGGCCCATAGAAAGTAAGTCGTAATACAAAAACAGATTTGCGTAAGTTATGCACAGCAACCCCATAGAGGTGACCATCTTGACATTTGAACTCAAATGTCATCTTGACATTTGAGTCCGACATTATTCTTTCAACTATTAATAAAAACTGACCTCAGGTCAAGGTCACCAAATAACCTAAATGGGGTATATTGCATATCATCTCACGGGCATTGTCGCCAGAAATCCAATGATGACATTTGAAGGCTCCATTCTGTCGAGGGTTAGGGGCAAATTAGTGCTGATGACCACAGATGATCTCAGGTGACCATGCAAGGCCCACGGAGAACCTAATTATTTCACCTGAATTGGCAAGAATCACCGATGGGAACATCTTGAGTATCAGTTTCATGCCAAACATGTCAAAATGAGGCATTTGAAACCTTTGGCAACTTGAAATTGAAATTGAGTCAATTGAGGCAATAGAGGCGAATTTAAGTGCCCATTGCCTTATAATGGGGAGTCACCAGAATTGAAGTGATATGGGGTTACCGATGTAAAGTCCAAGATTTGCAATTTGCAATAAAAAATGAAATTTAGCGAATTCGTATTACCTATTTAGGTGCTACTCAGGATATTCCCAAGCGGAACGCTACGTTATACCTATAACTCGCCCCCCCCCTTAGAAACATCAATATCGTCAGGTCAGATCGATGGTAAAGTTAGCCGAGGTCAATTCTGTACAAGCAACCACATTTTACAGCGGCCGTGCTCGTCATTACTACATAAACAGACAATGTGCAAGCTCCAGGGTTGTCGCTACCTAGTGGGGGTCGCCCCCACACTTATGGGAATTTTTAACATTACGACTATCGGTATTGCATGACAAAAATTGACTTCAAAGGGCATCCGACCCCCCCCCCCCCCCTACACACACACACACAGATGATAAGTACTTGATTTGACTTGGCTTTACCTGGCTTGACACGTAACAGCCGCTGCCACGTGGACAGGCACGTAACCAGGATTTCGTCCAGGGGGGGGGGGGCGGGGAGCAGGCGGCGCCTCGAAAGGGCCCCTTCCCGAGCATTGAAGGGCCCCTTTCCAAGCGTTGAAAGCCCCCCCCCCCCAACAAAAAAAAAACGGATGAAAAGGCACGTTACAAGGATGGAAAATGCAGTATGACAGGTATGGCATGGGCCATACCAACAGTTAGGAGCTGGAGTTAGCAAACTGCCATATCAACTTTGGAACGAGCGACACCAATTTGGAATCAGCTATACCAACTTGGAATATTGTTTATGCTTAAGACCTGGAACTCCTAAACAAATGGCGCCGCAGAGCGGCGCGAACATTTTGAGTCTTATGCCCTGGATATGCATTCTCATCAATGCGTCGCATTGCGTATGGTGCGGACCTCTAAAATTGTTATATTGTGCGTTTAAAAGTGCGGTAAAAAAGCAGTGCTAAAGTGAACTATTTTGCCCAATTACATAGGAAAGTAGCAACATAACACATAAATGCGCCGAGAAACGGGCCGAGTTTTTTTTTCCTAACCTGCATATAATTGAATTTGCAGTTAAATTGCACCGCAAAGCGGCGCAAAAATTTTGAGTTTGATTCCCTGTACAACTGTATTCTTACTGTTGAAAGGCCCAAGGTCCATTAAGATCGTCTAGGGCTCCTCTGACCTTTTCAACGCCCTCCCGACCTGTTCAGGGACTCATCTGGGATTCGCGAAGAGAAAAGACATGATGTGGAGTGGGTGATATATATAATACAAAGAGGGCTTACTCTACAGGACAAATTAAAATCGGAGCTTTCGGGTATATTGTAGCACCCTGACGAAGGGTGTTATAATATACCCGAAAGCTCCGCTTTTAATATTTGTATTGTGGAGTAAGTCCTCTTTGTATTTAATCTTCATCTGTGACCTGCACGTGCTTTGACCCTTCCGGTCTCACCAGGGACTCCTCTGACCTTCCAAGAAGCTACTCATGTGTGTCAAGGGGCCCATTCGGCCTGTTCAGAGGTCCTTCCGACTTGGCCAGGGACTGCATTGGCTGCTTTGTCGCCCTACCGACATGCTCAGGGGTAAGGGCGGCCGATTGCCGGGCGCAGGGTACCTAAATCCCCCCCCCCCCCCAGTTGCAAATCCTGGAGAGGGGTGGGGAGGGTCATTTTGCCCCCAGATTGAGCAGGCCAAAATCTGGGGAGGGGGAAAAATTGCCTTTATGCCACCCAGGATTTTCGACTGGAGGTATTTTGGGTACCCTGCCCCCGCAATACGCCGCCCCTGCTCAGGGGCCCCTCCCACCTGCCCAGGGGCCCCTCCAGTCTGGCTAGGAACTCATCCGACATGTTCAAGGGGTCTTTCGACCGGCCCAGGCACCCTTTCGGTCTGGCCAGGGGCCCCTCTGACTTGCCCAGGAGCCCCCCCCCCCCGATCTGCCCAGCGACTCTTCTGGTCGGCCTGCGCTGGCTGCTTTGTCGCCCTGCCGACATGCTCAAGGGGCCCTCCGACCTACCCTGGGGCCCCTCCGTGCTGGCCAGGGGTCAATTCGGCATGTTCAGGGGCCCTTCTTACCCACCCATTGGTCCTTTCGGATTGGTCAGGGGCCCCTCCGATCTGCACAGAGGCCCTTTTAACTTTCCAGGGGCCCTCTGGTCTCTCCAGGGGCCCTCTAGGTTTCTAAGGGGCCCTTTCAACCTGGCAAGGGATTGCGCTGGCTGCTTTGTCGCCTTGCGACATGCGCCGAGGGCCCTCCGACCTGCCCGGGGGCCCCTCCGTGCTGACTAGGGGCCCATTCGGCATGTTCAGGGGCCCTTCTGACCCACATAGGGGCCCTTTCGGTCTGGTCAGGGGCCCCTATGACCTGCACAGGGACCCTTTTAACTTCCCAGGGGCCCTCTGGTCTGTTCAGAGACCCTCTAACCTGCTCAGGGGCCCTTATGACCTGGCAAGGGACTGCGTTGGCCGCTATGTCACCCTGTTGACATGCTCAGGGGCCTCTCGACCTGCCCAGGGCCAAGGGCCTCTCGATCTGCCCTCTGTGCTGGCTAGGGGCCCATTCGGCGTGTTCAGGGGGCCCATTCGACGTGCTCAGGGGGCCCTCTGACCCGCTCAGGGGCCCTTTCGGTCTGGCCAGGGGCCCCTCTGACATGCACAGGGCTCTTTTGAACGTCGAAGGGCCTTCAGAGAGGGCCCTGGTGGCCCTAAAGGGCATCTGAAGTCCTCTTTCGCGCGGTCTCGTCGGCCTTTTTCGGCGCGCGCAGCGCGCCGAAAAGAGCCCTCGCGCTCCGAAAAGGGCCATCCTGGCCTCCAGGGGGCGCGGCCGCCCCCGCCGCGCCCACCCCCCCCCCCCCCCCTTGGCTACTTGCCTGCACGTGGATGACCTCAATCAATATCTGTATCTGTAAGTTCACAATGCCTGGCAACGCGCGTGACAGGGGCTCTGGGTACGTCCAAGATATGACATTTGCATATGTTCATATAATAGAGAGAATTGTGACAAGCCGTTTGACCCCATAACGGAATTTTTCCGAACAATACTTCCTGAAATCTGGACCGAGTTGCCCATCCGTCGGATAGGCAGTTTGCTGTGACGGGGATCTACTTTCAGTGGGCGAATAATCAGCTGATTGTCGGTCCTCATAATTCACGAAATGTACACGTATTTCACACAGCCGGTCCTCGGATTCCGGTGAGGCCCTCGACATTCCGACCTCATGGCATTTCTTTCCTAAAACGATTCGGACAAATTTCAAACGTCAGAGTACCTCTATTCGTCACTCATTTTAAGTGCCTGCATTTTGGCGGGCCTCAGGCAATCGCAACAGGTGGTCCTCTAGATACACGGTGCAGACAAGGTGCTCGTCTTACACCGTACACACGTATAGGTGTGTGTGTGTGTGTGTGTGTGTGTGTGTGTGTGTGTGTGTGTGTGTGTGTGTGTGTGTGTGTGTGTGTGTGTGTGTGTGTGTGTGTGTGTGTGTGTGTGTGTGTGTGTGTGTGTGTGTGTGTGTGTGTGTGTGTGTGTGTGTGTGTGTGTGTGTGTGTGTGTGTGTGTGTGTGTGTGTGTGTGTGTGTGTGTGTGTGTGTGTGTGTGTGTGTGTGTGTGTGTGTGTGTGTGTGTGTGTGTGTGTGTGTGTGTGTGTGTGTGCGTGTGTTATGTTTATTATTTTACTCAGCTTCATTTGTATTATTATACTGATTATTTATATTTCACACTCATATTTTAGTCATTATCACACTTAACCCTATTTGTAACAGGGGGGGCGGATTCCGCCTCCCCATGTTTTTCGCAGATATCTCCAGAACGGCTCGGAGCAGGCCCATGAAATTTTGGGACTTTTCATAGAATTGAATACCGCATTTGGAGTCAAAATTTTGAGTTGTTAACCTGAACAGAGGCGGATCCAGGGCACAGTTTTGGGTGGGTTCGGAGGCGACATTTGGCGATAATACGGAAATGCGATCTTCACAGTTTCTTCCTAACTTCCTCAAGTATGAAGGAGTTACATCGGTGTACGGTGATTGCAACAAATGCAAATTAGTTGATATTATTGAAATATCATAAAAATTCCATGGCAGAGGCGGTTTCAGGGGCTTGAAAGGGGGGGGGGGGGGTTTCCAGGAAGTATTCAATGCTTGGCGGGAAGCCAATAGAGCGATGCAAGGGTCATTGATAGCTATCAAGATGTAAAAGATAGCTTCTTCTTCCATTATTCGCATAATTTATTACATATAGAGTTTCAGGGGCGTGTTCAGGCACATGAAAAGGGAGGTGACTGACATGGTGATGACGATATGCCAGCGATAACGGCACAATAGACGTTTAGCTTATAATGATATATGCACATATGAGGCAAGAAAAGGGAATAAAGTCATTTTTTGCAGATGCGCGCTCAGGAATGGAAAAAAGGGGGTCATATGTTAATTGAGGTTGTAAGTGAAATAGTCACTGTTGGCTAGTTAGTATCATAATAGCGGATAATATACTTATCAAAAGGTCTTGCGCCGCCCCAGTTTGGATCCTGGATACGCCTATGATGAAGTACAACATGCAAAAAGGAACTATCTACGATCAGTAACATATGTATAGTGCTGGGTAGCAACTTGTCTGCGGTTAATATTTTTTTCCCAATTTTACCTCCCTTTTTCACTAACTTGGTACCGCCTATGGCAATAAATATGATTTATAACTGTTTTGTCTAATGTCACAATTACATTCCATTTCATTTATTAAAAAAAACATAAAAAAATGGTTTTATTACTTCACCCCATATTGCATTTACTTCACCCCCATATTGAGTGACCTGCACATGCCTATGATTTTTTAAGTTTCAAATGTTACCGTTATATATCAATTTCCAATTCAATCTCTATCGATTCCTATTGGTTGTGTTCAAATCGGTCGATAAACATGAAAGCTATGTTGGATCAAAAATACCACTAAAATTTGTGGTTTTTGCCTCCTGTTGCCCCCCTATCCAAAATTTAGATTTTTTATTATTTAGAAATGTAGATCGTGTTGAGGGGAACCGAACACCTTTTGATTTTTGAAAATCGGACGGGTAGATCTCGAGATCTCCTGGGGGCGGAATCCGCCCCCCCCCCCCTGTTACAAATAGGGGTAGCCAGGAGCCTGTTAGAAATAGGGTTAAAATTGTATCAGTAGGTACGCTTAACTACATGCTTTAGCTTTTTTTTCGAACTGCCCCGCAGTGTGAGTTCCTTAGCCGAGGCCATGATTTCATATAATACACCAACTTGCTCCACCCACTGGCCTAACTTACCCCGTGGCGGGTAAGTTTGGACTTTCGAGGTGGGCTGGTTTGACTGACTGTGGCACCAAGCCAAAGCATTTATTCCAGTTTAACTTCATGCTCTTTTTATAAACCAGGGATTAGGTTATCAAACGACACCAAACACATTTGTAAATGTACATTTAACCATACTTAACCCGCGCACTGCAGGGGCTTTGCGCCGAACACGAACTGCAGGGGGGGTTGATTTCCGCCCCCCCCCCCCTGAGATCTAGAAAACTACGCAACGTAGCGAGAAGCGGAAGAAGGCATTTGATATCTTCATACATGTTCTATCGAAAGTATTTCAGTGTTTTTTAAGTCAGGTCAAAATTGAGGTCACCAGAGGTCATCAAAGGTCAAATTTTCCAGTTTTTTTCCTGATTTAGGACATCGCTTCAGAAATTCCCATATATCTCAGAAAGGATGATAGTTAGAAACAAACGGAAAAAAAGCAAACGCCAGCCAGTGAAATTTGTAATCGCTAAGATGTCTTCAGGTTTGATCTCAGATCAATATTTGAGGCTCCAGAGGTCAAAAAGAAAAAAATCCGTTTTTTTGCTAAATAGTTTTTTGCAATTAACTTTTTACTTAATACAGATAACGAAAAACTGTTTACGCCATTGTGTTTATCTTGTCAAGACGCTTTGAATGATATATATGGTGACCTTGTTAAGTCAACTTAACAATTTTACCTAAGGTCAAGGTCAAGTGGTGACCCAAGTAGAGCATGTTGCATATGGGAAGACGTGTCTCGACGAGATAAACACATTGATGTCTGTTTTACTTCTCTATCTTCATTATGTCGAAAGTTATTGACAAAGTGATGGTGACCTCGCATGACCTCAGATGACCCAATAGGGGTCACTGAACAAAACTTACACTTGGATCATCAAGAATATCCTATAATAACATGATCCAGAAGTAATTGGACTAGTGCCATGCATATCCTTGAAATAGGAAGCATTTGTATATTTCCCCTTTGACTTATTATGGGGAGGTTACGAAATTTACCTGACCTTAGGTCACCGATATCAAAATTCCGAGTTAAACGAATTGTAAGTACTGATGCCCTCATGACATCCAGTAAGTTTCAACCTGATCGGTGAAAAACTCTGGCTTTGGCACAACTGCAAATATTTTTGGTGGTGGGGTCACTTGACCTGGTCTGGTGACCTGACCTGAGATGACCCGAGCATATTTTTTCTCTCAAAGTGTGCGCAATTGATGTCCTAACAGATGTATCAAAACCCGGCGGCGCTGCGCGCCGCCGTTTGTTCGCTATCTTTGACAAACATGAGGGGGGGCGGAAATCAACCCCCCTGCAGTGCGCGGGTTAAACTTCATCAATTTAACCCTATTAGTGGCAGGCTCCTGGCTACCATATTAGTGGCAGGTGAGGTGGGCGGATTCACCCCACCCCCCCCCCCCCGGAGATCTCGAGATCCATCCTTCCGATTTGAATAAATGAAACGGCGTTCGATTCCCCTCAACACAACTAAATCCTTACTCTTTGATAGGGGGCAACAGGGTGCCAAAAACTAACAAAATTAGAGATATGTTTGATCCACCACAGCTGCCATGTTTATCAACAGATTTGAACGCAACTAATGGGGATGCATAGATATTGAATTGGGGATTGACATATGATGGTGGCTTTTCAAAATTCAAAAATAATTGGCGCTTGCTACTAAATATGGGGGTAAAATAAATGCGTTATAAACCGTCTTTTGTTTACTTTTTTCGATAAATAAAATGGTGCGTTATTATGACATCAGACAAAACAGTTATAAAGCATATTTGTATCCATAGGCGGTGCCAGGTTAGCGAAAAAGGAGACAAAATAAAAAACTTCCTGTAAACCTCCTTTTTTCAAGTCCCTGAAACCACCTCTGCCGTGTAATGTTGATTATAGTTCACTAACATCAACTAATTTGCACTTGTTTCAATCACCGTAAACATATGTAACTCATTTATACTTCAGGCAGTTAGGAAGAAGCCGTGAAGATCGCATCTCCGTATTATCGCCAAATGTCGCCGAAAGAACTCCAAAAACCGGGCCCTGGAACCACCTCTGTTAAAGTTAGGAACTCAAAATTTTGACTCCATATGCGGAAATCTAGGAAACGTCCCAAAATGTAATGGGTCTGCTCCCAGCCGTTCCCGAGATATCGGCGAAAAACCTGAGGGGTGGGCAGAATCCGCTCCCTCCCCCTGCCACTACTAGGATTAAGCACAAACATGGCCAACCCTGGTCTCTCTTACTGTGCCGGAAAATATACATTATTGCGGTACATTCCACATATTTTCCAAGAGACCAATAAGTAAGACATCTGGAGACTGCATCGTGATGTTAGACACATTAAACAAGTGGTAGACTGCGGCGCAGGTCACAGCGTATTGCGGTACAGCCTACTTAATTTGAAACGGGCGTAAAAAGGGAAACTATCCCACGTCAAGCGCCCGGTTAGCTAGGTCCTCGTAATCCTCAAGTCCAGCGCTTTGTTTGTATGTTTGAACAAAACTAGGGCCGGTGTTCCACATACCCTGAAGCCTAGCGAACCACAGGGTGCAATGCCTTTGCGGTGTTACTTTCTGGAAACATACTTTCACGTCAGACTTATTGCGTACCAATTCGCCTCATTATTGTCAAATTCAGTCAAGTCCAAGTCACCGTAAATAGCAGGGCCTATTGAAGGACAGCAAAGGGCCGGCCAGGCATTGACGAAACGGGATAGAAGCTGACCAAATACACTGACGGGAGGCTGTGTACGAGCTCATGCAAACACCGGTTTAGTTTAGACAACTTCAGAACATAAAGGGCCTTCCAATGCTGAGAAACGGTTATCCTGAGACCAGTTAGAAAGCTAGGACTTTCTGGACACGAATGTGCATCAATTAACATCAATTGAGCCCGTGTTAACGCTGATGTATGTAATTTATAACATACTAGCAAGCAGTCAACCGCCTCTAGATTATCCGTCAGAGCCAGGGTAGCCACTAGCCAGACGTTCGTTGTGTTGAGGCTGCGCCATGCTTTGGACTCTGACAAAACTATGCAATATGCATTACGTTCACCATATAGGTATGGTGATCAGCACAGTATTCGGTTATGCTCGACTCACTGCATGCTCTGACCCGTACATCATGGGTGCCTGCATCGTTTAACTAGCCCGGGGCCGGTTCAGAGTTCGATTTGTATTTTCTGAATATTTCTAGAGTTTAACCTATTCTGAATGTGTTTGCGACTAGCATGCAATGTTCCTCTAGTATCTATAACACGCTGTATTGCCATATTTGCTTTTGCAACTAGGCGATTTATTACTTAGCAAAATGTCATTAACATCTCAATTTGTATAATTTATAGAGGCTATGTACGATACAATATGAATCTTGTATAGCATTAACGTATTTAATTTATAACTTATGGAGATAAATTTTAAGAGTATCTGAGGTTTCGCTTTTCAAACAAATTAAGTTGTCTTATAAAAGGGTTTGACTATGGCTCTGGCACAAGGGCGGATTCAGAACGGCAAAAAAATAATTTGGGGCAAATGAAAAGTGCACACTATTCTATAAAAAAAAAATCGGAATTCGCATTACCCCCGCCTCGCTGGGGTATTTAACCCTCCCCCGTGCAGTGTCCGATCAGTGCGTGACCGTGCAAGGGGGAGGTACACCCCGTAGTGTTTCGCCCCTAATTGGGCTACAGCTTCGATTAAAAAACGAGCGTGTTGCTTGTCACGAGAGGAAGCCGCTGACACCCGATTTTAAGGTTCATTAAGTGACATCTGAGGTCATGTCAATGACCCAAAATTCAACAAAATTGTAAATGCGTATAAATTGAATTGAATCGAGCTAGAATCGCGAATGAGCAAATAATTATGCTAAATAGGTGCCAAATTTGAAATCAGCGTCCTAAAATGTCCTAGAAACTGCCAAATTTCAAAAAGGTCATGTCAGTTCATGTCAGGTCATTTGAGTTCAGTGACCTCGGTTGACCTGTTGGAGTGCATGACCCCAGTGAAACATATAAATAGGTAAAATGGATCCCATATTTGAAATCAGCGTCACAAAATGTCCTAGAAACTGACAAGCCAAAAAAGTAATATCAGGTCATCGACCTCGGTTGACCTCTGAAAAGGTCAATCGAGGTCACAATCTCAAGGGAAATCGCAACTGTCACCTGGAAACACCTGTGCATATGCTCCTGAACAACAAACACTATGCAACTGCACAAGTTACAAGGATCGATCTATGGACGCCAGTTGCGCCTGACATGACCTTGAGAAACAGGTCAAAGGTCACGGGTCATGTGACCTACAACTTACATTTTCAGAATATGTGTCAAATTGTTCAAAAGTAGGGTACTGAAAGTTTCATCGCAATCGGTTGATATTTACGCGAGTTATTCCCGAAAAAACCGAGGGGGTGGCATCAACCCGGCCCCCTGCACTGGCGAGAGTTAACCGAATACAGCTACCTGGGGGGGGGGGGACATATTCTGCCCCCTCGTTATCTTCCGAATCAATAACCGCAGCGAGACCTGCAAGGCGGCAATCGAAAGCTCTCAATGAGACGCATCTAAAGCATACGCGAAAATGTAAAAATAGGGTCACATGTCAGGACACGGTCAGGTAAAATGTCAAAATCGAGCTATTTGATTTGTTACTTTCCATTCAAAGCCTTGTATTGCTACCATTATCACACAAAGTGCTCTCACAGGTATAATACATCTCCAGCATAAGCGAAAGTGAGATTGTATGCAAAGGTCAAAGCCAAGACCACATAAGGTCAAAATTGGAAATTGATTCATATAAATACTACTACTTTAATTTAATATAATATACTAGCCAGGGGCTCGGCCACAGGGAGGGGGCACGCGTCCTCCCCCCCCCCATTTTATTTATTTTAATATTACGCCTATGGGCAATCGATTCAGAATGGAATGGAAAGAATCGACTTCAGAATGCCTCTCCCCCCCCCCCCCCCCCCCAATTGTCAGAACGTGGCGGAGCTCTTGATACTAGTTTTGCCTCGGAAATACATTGGTGGTATTTACTGTTGTCTGTATCTGGTCACTAAAAGCCAACAAACGCAATTTCAATCAATGACGCATGAGTTACTCATACTTAGGGTGCCATAAGTCAGTCAAAAATAAAGATTTTGCTTTGGAATTTGGTTTCGACGTCGACCATCCTTGGTTCTCCAATGTAATTCCGTTTTTTTTTTGTTAATATCTTTGAAAATTTTGATTTTGTAGATGTTTTAATCTTGTTGTTATTGTTGCATTTTGGGGTCAAAAACTAAATTTCGAAAATCCGGTATTGTGAAGATAATGTCATTTCCTGTTTTTTTTTTCTCTCGTTTTTTTGCAATTTACTTCAAAAAAATACCTCCAAACATTTATCGTCTTTCCACCAAAAATGGCATGACATGACGTCACTTAAACGTCATTATCTGGCACAGTACTGGACTAATTTCATTGAAATTTTGTCAGAAGACGTAGAATTGATGGAGCATAAGGTGCTGAACGTTTCACGTGGATATCAATCATATGAGTTTTCAAGTTATTGAGAAAATTATTGAGGGATTGGGGCAGATATTTCCCCCCACAGCAGGGACATATGTGATTATAAATCACTAACTAAAATTAATTTCGATGGACTTTCGGTGGACCTTAACAGTTTACAGCGGTTTCGACGCTGGCGTAAGGACTAGCTGCGAGAATAGCATGGCTTTCACGACAGGTGGCAATAACCAATGCCGGCAGAGTTGTATAGAGGACGCCACCTGCACCGGGTCTCTGGTGAACAACGCGCGGTGCGGATCTTCACTAGGTGCCTTGCTGGCCAGCAGGATCGGACTCGAGCTGACTGCATGATAAATTCGGTTGAATCATTTTTCTCTGACTGCAGTCACGGAAGTATGATCTCAGCAAATTGCATTGGTAGTGCGGGCAGTGCCCACTACCCAGTGGCGTCGCTACAAAATTTTGAGCGGGGGCGGGGGGAGGGGGCAGCCATCCCCGAACGTTGGTTTGCTGCTTTCAAAGGACTCCGTTCTTGTCTGCTTGAAGAGTGTGCATTAGCAATCCTAGAGCTCGGTTTGCCTTACGAACTGCATAGTCGACATGTTCCCCAAAGGTAAGTTTCTGATCCAGCATAATCCCCAGGTCGCGCATCACTTGGACGCGCTCCAGCGCTACACCACCTATCATATAGGTTCCGATAACCGGAGTACGCCTGAGAGTCAGCGTGAGCACTTTACATTTGACTGGATTCAGCTTTAAGCCCAACTTCTCAGACCAAGGCAACCCAGTTTGCCCAGCTGGGCTTGCACATACCGCACGTCTACAATCGAATATATACGCCTGTACATTTTCACGTCGTCTGCGGACATGAGTGTTTCTGCCTCAAGTATGCATGGTAGGTCGTTTACAAAACACGCGTTGTTTACAAAACGTATGGGATTAGCGTCGGGTGGCTGACCTTAACGTTCCGTAAACAAACTTATTTGTCATATAAGACATCGAAAGTGTGAGTTTGTTTTGCAAAATTCTGCAAACATTACACTTTAACTCATGTTTACCTTAATTTTTCCCTTTGTCAACGAGATTCTGTATAAGAAACATGATGCGAAAAACCAGGGGCGTCGCCACCGGGGGGAGCGGTCCAGGGTCGCTTTGTTTCCCCCCTAGATCCGCATGCTTTAAAATCAGTCCTATGGGAGTGAGAGGCAAACACCTGGTTGCCCTCCCCTCGTCCCCAACACCTGGCTGGCCCCCAACTAATAATTTTGGTGGCGACACCCCTGCGAAAACTTTAATTTGGTAGCGGTCATGGCAGAAGCGTTTCCAAACAAGTTGGTGGGGCAAGTTGTGAGATTCAGAGCTGGATAATTACATTTTTCAACTTGTTGGGTTCCTAGCTGGAAAATCTCTTATTTAACGTTAACCCTCGCCCGGGTAGGGGGATGCCACCCTTCCCCCCACGGTTTTTCTGGAATAACTCACGTAGTTTCCAACCGATTTCGATGCAACTATTAGCACCATACTTTTGCAAACTTTCCCACATAATCTGAAACTTTTGAATTTCTAACCCACATGACTCGTGACCTATGACTTGTTTCTCAAGGTCATGTCAGGCGCAACTGGTGTCCCGCAGTATCGATGCTTGTAACTTGTGCAATTTTCGAGTGTTTGTTGTTCAGGAGCATATTCACAGGTGTTTCCAGGTGACAGTTGTGGTTTCCACTGAGATTGTGACCTCGATTGACCTTTTCAGAGGTCAACTGAGGTCATTGACCTCCGATGACCTCAGATGACTTGTTTGTTGGGATTCTGTCGGTTTCTAGGACATTTTGTGACGCTGATTTCAAATTTGGGATTCATTTTACATAATTATATGTTCCACTGGGGTCATGCGCTTCCACAGGTCAACCGAGGTCACTGACCTCAGATGACCTAACACGACCTGTTTGGAATTTGGCAGTTTTTAGGACATTTTGTGACGCTGATTACGAATTTGGCACCCATTAGAGGAAAAAGTTCACCTTGGATTTTTTTTTAGCAAACACGATTTGATTATATTTTTTAATACAATTTATTTTTATATTGTCAAAAATGGCCTTATATCGCGCCGATTCAGGAAAGAAGGCCGTACAATTTGTATTGTTTATCAAAACTATATGCATACTCTCTGAGTCAGAGTCCTGACGTCACGCGAATGTAAAAAATGGTTCAGCCAATCAGATTCGAAAGTAGTCGCGTAAGGATAGACTCGCATTGGAGATGTGCCAACCGGCGGCCGGCGTTCGCTTGCTAGCACTAGCTGCAAACTGATTGGCTGATGGTATAGCCTCTGCCCGTGCTAGAACCAGTACAACATTATTTCGCCAGCACCGCATTCCTTCGCCAAAAAAAAAAAATATATTCGGCTGGAGAGTCTTTTCAGTCAAGAAAACTTGCAGATAGGGGTTTCCCAACACGGGCTACAAAACTGCTATCTCAGTTTAAAACTAATGTTGAAGGTGAACTATTTCCTTTAAGCATTATGATATGCTCATTCACGATTCTAGCTCGATAAAATTCAATTTATACGCATTTACAATTTGTATAACTTTTGGGTCATTGACATGACGTCAGAGGTCACATAATGACCAAAGATCTTAAAATCGGATATCAGCGGCTTCCTATCGTCACAAGCAACACGCTCGTCTTTGACCCGAAGCTCTAGCTCAATTAGGGGCGAAACGCTAAGGGGGGGGGGGGGTGTCGTACCCCCCCCCAACCCCAACCCAACCCGAACACGTAGTGATTTTGCCCGACCCGGGCGAGGGTTAAAATGGCTTCAAATCGAGCAAGTTTTGTGTCAAATACAACGTTGGTGGGGCCAAAAACAAAGGTGGTGGGGCATTTCTTGCCCTACCAACTTTGTCTGCTTGACGCATCACTGTTCAAGGACGGATCCAGAACGACAATTAAAGGGAATAGGTCACCTTGAAAGTTGTCTTGCAATTAAACCCTATTAGTGGCAGGCTCCTGGCTACCCCTAGTAGTGGCAGGGGGCGGATTCCATCCCCCCCCCCTGGAGATATCGAGATCTACCCGTCCAATTTTTACAAATCAAACAGCGTTTGATTCCCCTCAACACAACCTACATTTCTAAAAGAAATAGGGGGCAACAGGGGGAGGGGGGCAAAAACTAAAAATATTAGAGATATTTGCGATCCAACATAGCTGTCACGTTTATCAACCGATTTTAACGCAACTAATGGGGGTCGATAGAGATGGAATTGGGAATTGATATATGACGGTGACTTTTGAAATTTCAAAAATCATAGGCGTTTTCAGG
Organism: Chirona hameri; assembly: GCA_036785665.1. NCBI lineage: Eukaryota > Metazoa > Arthropoda > Thecostraca > Balanomorpha > Balanidae > Chirona > Chirona hameri. The sequence continues at coordinate 51,849 of JAXIVJ010006120.1, read as the reverse complement.
TCACTAAATTTTGGGGTAAAATAAATGCATTATAAAACCCTCTTTTTTCTTCTTCTTTTTCGATAAATGAAATGGTGCGCTATTGTGACATCGGACACAACAGTAATAAAGCATATTTGCATTCATCAGCGGTGCTAGGTTAGCGAAAAAGGGAGGCAAAATATATAAAAAATGACTTCCTGTAAACCTCCCCTTTTCAAGTCCCTGAAACCGTCTCTGCCGTGCAATATTTATTATAATTCACTAAAATCAACTAATTTGCACTTTTGTAATCACCATAAACCTATATAACTCCTTTATACTTCAGGCTGTTAGGAAGAAGCCGTGAAGATCGCATCTCCGTATTATCGCCAAATGTCACACAAGAAAAAACTATAAAAACGGGCCCTGGAACCGCCTTTGTTAAGGTTAGGAACTCAAAATTTTGACTCCATATGTGGAATTCAATTTTAGGAAAAGTCCCAAAATTCCATGGGTATGTTCCCAGCCGTTCGGGAGATATCTGAAAAAAACATGAGGGGGGCGGAATCCCCCCTGTCACTAATAAGGTTAACTATACGGGGTATTTTGAGCTGAACAAAACGAATATAACATTTGTTTGGATTCTTCTCTTTTCTACTTCATGGCTATACAAAACTTCATGACAATGTATGACATCATGCATATGGTAGCTTGGATATCGAAGCTATTGCATACAATAATGACGGACTTGATGCATAGATAATAGTGATGTCTTTAAAAAAAATACTGACCGATTGCAACCGACACCGAATGGGAGGCATTTCGGTTGACTGAATACCGACCGATTTGGGTTGAAGCCAAAAATGTCAAAAATTTGACCGATTTTCATATTGTATGCTTATTTATGTAGATAATACACTGGCAAAACTAGCTTTGTTTAACATCATTAAACACACATGCACAGTTCCCAAAAAGACGGTATAATTGTGAAAAAAGGAACCAAATACATTTACAAAACAAAGTAGTGGTTCCTGCAAGCAAGACCGAAAGCACATTGCAAATAGGATGGACAAATGTAATTGCAATCATTTCATATAAATTTGCAGCATAATACATATTAGATAAATGCATACATGGGAAGAAATCAATTGTGTTGTGGGGAGGGTTATCCTGTGTGGTTTGCTTCAAACGCGAGGGGCAGGGGTGAATGAGGGAGATGACCGGGGTGGAGCATTGGGGGGGGGGGGGGGGGGGGGTGATCGGTCTTGAGGAGAGAGGGGAGTATTAATGGTGTTTACCCGTCTGATGGACGGCGGGACTGGTCGGCTAATGACTTGCTTCTTAAAACATGGCTGACGGTACTGGCATTATTCCCGAGCCACCGCCTGCCACATTTTTAAGAACTGAGCGGCGGAATATTTTGTAAGGGGGAAAATGTAACCACCGTTACAATTGCATGAGGCGCCCGATACCGAGTCGGTTTCGGCCTCTCTCAGCTCACTCTGGTCAGCCTCCGGTGTTTCCTCCTTGTCCACCAGGACACGGGAACGCCTGGTGGTGGAAATCTCGGAAATACCTGCTACATGAACGCTGCGCTTCAGGTTCTGGTGCACGCACAGGACTTTTCGTCAACTATATCACACCAGCGATCTATCCAATGAAGATGTTAACAGGTACTCTGCAAGTCAGGGTAGGTTGGCAAAGGAAGTCGCGCAGCTCATCAGCGTCATATGGTCGCGAAAGCTCCCATTCGTCTCGCCACACCGGCTACGCGCCGAGATATGCGCGCGCCGCACGGACTTCGGCGGCAGGCTCATGCATGACGCTCATGAGTTTATCATCCTGCTCTGTTGGAGTGGCTGCACGATGATCTGAAAGTAGAGGCAGCAGATACAGCACCTTCTGCGCCGCCCCCCGGAGGTTTGTTCGACTCCGAGGCAGCGGAGATAGTCTGGCGGCTGTTCAAGAGCTCCAATGACTCAATTGTGACGCGACTATTCCACGGCCTGCAAAAGTCGGCACTGTGCTGCACCGCCTGCGGCTTTGAGTCGGCCACATTCGAGACATTCTCGCTGCTGTCACTTCCGCTGCCGGTAGCGACAGCAGGCAGTGGAGGTCTGCATCACTGTCTTGATCAGTACACTGGCGGATCCAGCCTCCCAATATGGGGAGGGGTTAATTTCACTGGGGGCTTTCCGGGCCCCAGGAGCCTCCATATGACCTAAAGGGTACCCCCATTTTTCCCCTTTTGCGGACTTAGGTTATATTTTTCGCTATACTATTCTTACGTGTAAGGACCTGTCAATTAAGTGAAGAAAAAAAAATGATGGATATTTGCCTCCAAATATCTCAAATTTTGTAATTGTACATGCTACTTTGTATAAAAATAAGTTATTCGCTAATGACTTTTGACTGAATAAACTAGAAAGGCAAGGTAAACGTCATTTTGTTCCTATCATCAAGACGTGTTGAATGCTGTGTAGCATGTCCTCTTTCTGACATTTGATGACCTTGACCTAAGATAAAGGTCACGGCGTAAGGAAGGTCACCTTTCCAAATTTGACTTACACGGCGATGTTATATATCTTTGAACTTGTCTTGAAGATAGGAACTCATTGGTATTAAAATAATTGCGCGATCGTTGATGATTATAAAGCAAACTGAGACATTTTCGGTCTTTCTTTACACCGAGAAGGAAGTTAGGAAGTTATTAATCGACATTCAAATTAAAATGAATTCAAAAGTTGACATTGACGATCAGGCGTTATTTAAGCACAATCGAATTCCTCGCAACCAGACAAGTTTTAAGATATATAGCATCGTCAAATAGGCCACAATTAGAAACCGAACCTTGAACCTTGACATTGACCTTAGGTGAAGGTCACCAAATGTTAGAAAGAGATCATACTGCATATCATTCAACGCATCTTGACGAAAATAACAAAATGGCGTCGATAATACCTTTTTATCTTTATTCAGTCAAAAGTTATCGGGGAATAACATCTTTCACAAAAAGAACATATAAAATGACAAAATTTAGCATATTTGAAGCCAAATAACCATCAATTGTATTTTTATGTTAGAACGACACTTCTGTACACTTAACAATAATAAAGTAAAAAATAAGAAATACATTTGGCTTGGGTCTCCAAAAATAATTCAAACTTTACAAAAATTACTAACTTTAAAATTTAAGGTCAAGATCAACAAACGTCAGAAAGAGGTCATACATTTAACTCGAGCATTAAACTCGTCTTGATGAGAACAGCAAAATGACGTCGTGTATCGTACCATTATAGTTTTATTCAGTCAAAAGTTATTAGTGAATAACATATTTTTTATATAAAATAGCATGTAAAATAGCAAAATTTGAGATATTTGGAAGCAACTATCCCCCAATTTTACTTGTGTTCTTAATTAACAAGTCCTTACACGTAAGAATAACAGCGAAAAATTGGAAATACGCTTGAGAAAAGGTATCCCAAAAAGTTGTATAATTTCGAAAACGTACCTACTAAATTTAGAAATTTTCGAAAATGGAAAAATCAACATCACTATCTTATAAAACAGCTCATTGCCATTCTATTGACATATAATACATATATATTGCTTCATAAATTTCCCGCTATATGGGCTGACAAAGATTGACCTGCACCGTGACTTTATTAAAATTTCCGAGGCAATATCTCCGGAACCACTGCTTGCCTTGCATTACAACTTTCACAGCTCGTTTTAGAGCCCCATGTTACCCCATATACCAATTTTGGTCCAAATCGGTGGCATGACGGTGTAATTTTGCACTTTGTTTTTGTTCGTATTGTCGTGGAATGCCCTAGCTACAAAAAGAAGAACATTGGGATTGTTTTAACTGAACCTAATTACCCTACTTAATACTAGTCGACGTATTCCACACAACACAGGTACCTATGCAAGGAAATTCACTCACGCGCTCCTCTGCCACCCCGGCAGGCAGCAGGAGCCCAAGGGCTGCGATGCTGCGTGTAAAATTATAGCTTACGTTGGTTGTGAATCATTCCAAAATAGCGACAGACGCACCACTTTCCCTATCCCTACTGCTACCAAAATGTTACCAAATAGAGGAAGCACGAACTCGAACGAGGCAAAAACATATTTATTTATTTCGCAAGAAGTTATTTGTTTTCTCTCGCAGGCAGCACCTATTTTTGATCGTCAGTTTCAGCGGTTTTTTTTTGGTGGGGTGGCTAATTTATATTGCCGCCCCTGTCGAGCTTGGAATGGGGGAGGGGGGTTGCCCCTGCCTCCCCCCCTCCCCCTGGATCCGCCAGTGATACAAGGAAATTCACTCACGCGCTCCTCTGCCACCGAGCAGGCAGCAGGAGACCAAAGGCTGTGACGCTGTGTGGCAA
>JAXIVJ010006120.1:42500-45000 GCA_036785665.1 Chirona hameri | reverse complement strand
TGTGTGTGTGTGTGTGTGTGTGTGTGTGTGTGTGTGTGTGTGTGTGTGTGTGTGTGTGTGTGTGTGTGTGTGTGTGTGTGTGTGTGTGTGTGTGTGTGTGTGTGTGTGTGTGTGTGTGTGTGTGTGTGTGTGTGTGTGTGTGTGTGTGTGTGTGTGTGTGTGTGTGTGTGTGTGTGTGTGTGTGTGTGTGTGTGTGTGTGTGTGTGTGTGTGTGTGTGTGTGTGTGTGTGTGTGTGTGTGTGTGTGTGTGTGTGTGTGTGTGTGTGTGTGTGTGTGTGTGTGTGTGTGTGTGTGTGTGTGTGTGTGTGTGTGTGTGTGTGTGTGTTGTGTGTGTGTGTGTGTGTGTGTGTGTGTGTGTGTGTGTGTGTGTGTGTGTGTGTGTGTGTGTGTGTGTGTGTGTGTGTGTGTGTGTGTGTGTGTGTGTGTGTGTGTGTGTGTGTGTGTGTGTGTGTGTGTGTGTGTGTGTGTGTGTGTGTGTGTGTGTGTGTGTGTGTGTGTGTGTGTGTGTGTGTGTGTGTGTGTGTGTGTGTGTGTGTGTGTGTGTGTGTGTGTGTGTGTGTGTGTGTGTGTGTGTGTGTGTGTGTGTGTGTGTGTGTGTGTGTGTGTGTGTGTGTGTGTGTGTGTGTGTGTGTGTGTGTGTGTGTGTGTGTGTGTGTGTGTGTGTGTGTGTGTGTGTGTGTGTGTGTGTGTGTGTGTGTGTGTGTGTGTGTGTGTGTGTGTGTGTGTGTGTGTGTGTGTGTGTGTGTGTGTGTGTGTGTGTGTGTGTGTGTGTGTGTGTGTGTGTGTGTGTGTGTGTGTGTGTGTGTGTGTGTGTGTGTGTGTGTGTGTGTGTGTGTGTGTGTGTGTGTGTGTGTGTGTGTGTGTGTGTGTGTGTGTGTGTGTGTGTGTGTGTGTGTGTGTGTGTGTGTGTGTGTGTGTGTGTGTGTGTGTGTGTGTGTTGTGTGTGTGTGTGTGTGTGTGTGTGTGTGTGTGTGTGTGTGTGTGTGTGTGTGTGTGTGTGTGTGTGTGTGTGTGTGTGTGTGTGTGTGTGTGTGTGTGTGTGTGTGTGTGTGTGTGTGTGTGTGTGTGTGTGTGTGTGTGTGTGTGTGTGTGTGTGTGTGTGTGTGTGTGTGTGTGTGTGTGTGTGTGTGTGTGTGTGTGTGTGTGTGTGTGTGTGTGTGTGTGTGTGTGTGTGTGTGTGTGTGTGTGTGTGTGTGTGTGTGTGTGTGTGTGTGTGTGTGTGTGTGTGTGTGTGTGTGTGTGTGTGTGTGTGTGTGTGTGTGTGTGTGTGTGTGTGTGTGTGTGTGTGTGTGTGTGTGTGTGTGTGTGTGTGTGTGTGTGTGTGTGTGTGTGTGTGTGTGTGTGTGTGTGTGTGTGTGTGTGTGTGTGTGTGTGTGTGTGTGTGTGTGTGTGTGTGTGTGTGTGTGTGTGTGTGTGTGTGTGTGTGTGTGTGTGTGTGTGTGTGTGTGTGTGTGTGTGTGTGTGTGTGTGTGTGTGTGTGTGTGTGTGTGTGTGTGTGTGTGTGTGTGTGTGTGTGTGTGTGTGTGTGTGTGTGTGTGTGTGTGTGTGTGTGTGTGTGTGTGTGTGTGTGTGTGTGTGTGTGTGTGTGTGTGTGTGTGTGTGTGTGTGTGTGTGTGTGTGTGTGTGTGTGTGTGTGTGTGTGTGTGTGTGTGTGTGTGTGTGTGTGTGTGTGTGTGTGTGTGTGTGTGTGTGTGTGTGTGTGTGTGTGTGTGTGTGTGTGTGTGTGTGTGTGTGTGTGTGTGTGTGTGTGTGTGTGTGTGTGTGTGTGTGTGTGTGTGTGTGTGTGTGTGTGTGTGTGTGTGTGTGTGTGTGTGTGTGTGTGTGTGTGTGTGTGTGTGTGTGTGTGTGTGTGTGTGTGTGTGTGTGTTGTGTGTGTGTGTGTGTGTGTGTGTGTGTGTGTGTGTGTGTGTGTGTGTGTGTGTGTGTGTGTGTGTGTGTGTGTGTGTGTGTGTGTGTGTGTGTGTGTGTGTGTGTGTGTGTGTGTGTGTGTGTGTGTGTGTGTGTGTGTGTGTGTGTGTGTGTGTGTGTGTGTGTGTGTGTGTGTGTGTGTGTGTGTGTGTGTGTGGTGTGTGTGTGTGTGTGTGTGTGTGTGTGTGTGTGTGTGTGTGTGTGTGTGTGTGTGTGTGTGTGTGTGTGTGTGTGTGTGTGTGTGTGTGTGTGTGTGTGTGTGTGTGTGTGTGTGTGTGTGTGTGTGTGTGTGTGTGTGTGTGTGTGTGTGTGTGTGTGTGTGTGTGTGTGTGTGTGTGTGTGTGTGTGTGTGTGTGTGTGTGTGTGTGTGTGTGTGTGTGTGTGTGTGTGTGTGTGTGTGTGTGTGTGTGTGTGTGTGTGTGTGTGTGTGTGTGTGTGTGTGTGTGTGTGTGTGTGTGTGTGTGTGTGTGTGTGTGTGTGTGTGTGTGTGTGTGTGTGTGTGTGTGTGTGTGTGTGTGTGTGTGTGTGTGTGTGTGTGTGTGTGTGTGTGTGTGTGTGTGTGTGTGTGTGTGTGTGTGTGTGTGTGTGTGTG
>JAXIVJ010006120.1:0-35000 GCA_036785665.1 Chirona hameri | reverse complement strand
GCCAGCGCGGCGGCGGCGGCGGACGCTCCCGGCGCGGCCGCGGCCCTGGAGGCTTTTATGGGTGTCAGCCTGTATCTTACGACCCGCGCCGGAGTGTCGACGGCAGCGGTGGATCGCCAGCCAGCAACACTCCAGTCGCCGCGTCCCCGGCGGTTCGAGACGCAGCCACGACATTCCCTGCTCAGCGAACGGACCCCATTGCCGCGGCAGAGCAGCCGCCGCTCCGCGCCCTATGGACAGCCTACCGGCGACCTCCTCCCAGCTGGTACCGGCGACCCCCTCCCAGCTGGCCTCTGGACCAGGGGGCGGCTCCCGAGCGGCGCGTGCAGATCCACCTGCCTCCCGATCAGAGCAGAGATAGACTATGCTCGACGACGATGATAAGAGGCCAAGAGACCTGTGTTATGCTTGTGATGGGAGAGGCCAAGAGACCTGTGTCATGCTTGTGATGGGAGAGGCCAAGAGACCTGTGTTATGTTTGTGATGGGAGAGGTCAAGAGACCTGTGTCATGCTTCTGATTGGACAGGTCAAGAAACCTGTGTCATGCTTGTGATGTGAGAGGCCAAGAGACCTGTGTTATGCTTGTGATGGGAGAGGCCAAGAGACCTGTGCCATGCTTGTGATGGGAGAGGCCAAGATACCTGTGTCATGCTTCTGATTGAAGAGGCCAAGAGACCTGGGTCATGTATGGGAAAATCAATGTGGAAATTTGAGTTGTATAATTTTTAGTATGCTTAAATTTGGAATTAAATGTATTTTTAGTCAAATTAGGAAAAATGGCCTCAGGTCAAGGTCACAGGTCACTGAAACAAGTAACAGTGTACATCAATAGATGTGAATCGACGAGACAAACGCAATGGCGCCTATCCCAAGTAAGTATCTTTAGTAAGTAAGTATCTCCCCAGTATCTTTGTTATTGTTATTGACTTGATGTGTCGCTGGTCTCACACAGTGGCGGCGGAAGAGGCGGCAGGGGGGACAGTTGCCCCCCCCCCCCATTCAGCCGATGGGCGCTTCGTGTTTGGCAGGGGCTACGGATTGTAAGAGAAAGCCAAGGTCAAGGGGAGCCAAGGGGAGCCTGAGGAGGCACGCTGGCCGCTTGAGGGGGCGCTCTGGCCGCCTGAGGGGGCGCTCTGGCCGCCTGAGGGGGCGCTCTGGCCGCCTGAGGGGGCGCTCTGGCCGCCTGAGGGGCCTCTGGCCGCCTGAGGGGCCTCTGGCCGCCTGAGGGGCCTCTGGCCGCCGGGGGCACTCTGGCCGCCTGAGAGGGGACGCTCTGGCCGCCTGAGGGGACCATCTGGCCGCCTGAGGGGGCGTTCTGGCCGCCTGAGGCGCTCTGGCCGCCTGTGTTTCAATATCTTACATGGATTTGAACAGAAATAGTATCCGTTAACGGAAACATGATAATCTGGATGAACTTACCAAACCTACCAAACGTTAATATTTGATACACAAAAGTGTATACTTCAACAGACCATAATTTTGAAGCCTTGTAAATTGTGAGGTAGAAACAGGGTCGATTGAAACCCTGGCGGATCTTTAGATAAAACATATATTATGTAATGATCGGCAAGGCAAGACAAATATCCTTTCGTTAGACAAAATGGTTGTGTATATTTATGCTAAGTTCAAGTTTCATGCGATTTTATCCAGTTTTTGAAACACTTATGTTCTACTTCAAATTTTCTGTGACGTTTCAAACTAAAAGGGCTAGAAGGACGTGGCAAAAAGTGCGAAAGCTCTCGACAAAGACGCTCGAAGTTACTTTCTTTGTATTATTTGGCTCAGGTCAATATTAAGGTCACCAGAGGTCATCAAAGATCAAGTATACCAAGTACAGGACTTTGCTCTAGAAGTAGAAACCCCAAAATATCTCTGGAACTATGACAGAGCTAGGAACAAACGAAAACAAAAATAAATCGAAAGCTCATTACAAATGCAATGGCAATTGTTATCCCCAAATTTTAGCTTATGCCAATAGTTAAGGGTCGCGTGTATGACGAAGACCGTGTATGACGGTCACCAAAGGTCACGAAGTCATTTTTCCCAAAAGTTATCATGAATACCTTTGTATTAGATGACCATATAACAGTACCTTTAACGTAATCGTGTTTGTCTCGTCAAGGCCCTTCGAAAAATATTAATGTTGACCTGGTTAGGTCCACTTCAAAATTTAATATCAGGTCAAAGTCATCGGTTAACCCATGTAGGTCATGTTGCATATGGGACGATGCGACTCGACGAGACAAACACAATGGTGTCATTCGCACGTCTCTATCTGTATTGTATTAGGAGTTATTGGCAAATAAGTGCTAGTGACCTCATATGACCTCATCTGACCTTTCATAGGTCACTGAGCAACAACTGCACATAGATAATCAAGAAAGAGTTAAAATGATATGATTCTGAAAGAATTGGCCTAATCCAATGCATATTCTCTGAATAGAAAGCATTTGTATATTTGCCATTGACTTATAATGGGGAGGTGACGAAATTGGCCTGCCCTTAAGTCACCGATACAACAAAACAAAACGAAATAAAGCAATTGTAGGTCATTATGACCTTATGAAATCCTGCAAGTTTAAAATATCCCAGACAAACACTGGCTTTGGCACGACCGCAAATTTTTTTGGAGTTAAGGTCACTTGACGTGACCTGGTGACCTGACCTGAGATGACCCGAGGTTAAAACTTTCACACAATGTGAGTAATTGATGGTCAAATATATATTTTGGCAGCGTAAATGTGTTCTCTATAGCTCCCTATAGCTCAATAATGACATCATCCCAAATTTAAAACTTACTTTGTATAAAGTTAAGTGACCCTCTCGAGAAAAAAAATGTCACCATCGTTTTCAGCAGCACTTACTTCATGTTGTCGAATACAACCAGCGTATATTTGACAACTTGCAGAAAGGTGAAACATTCCCTTTTAACCCGCGAGTTACTGGGGGGGGGGCTATTTTTTGCCCCCCCTCCCGTTATTTTGCAATAACTCCTAAACAAACACCGGTATCGTCACCAAACTTACAGTACCTTCTCTCACATCAATTCCACACATGTTGGCAAAAGGAAAAATATGAGGCTATGATAGGTCAACCGGGAATGACGTCAGAGTGACGTCATGTTCTTCGGTTTTTGTTGCAAAATAATGGTTTGCGGAAAACGCTGTCAAAGGTACGATATTTGAGATAAACTAAATTGTTTTAAATCAAATTACTGAAAATAGACCGGGCTATCAAACTGCTATCTCGGATTTGTGAGATTTTGTGAAATTCACAATTTTGAGTTATCCAAAAACCGGAATATATGTGATCGAGACGTATGCGGTGAATATGTGTACCAAATTTCAAGTCGATATCTTTAAAAATGACGTTATGACCTTTAAATGACAAAATCGGCCACTTCTCACAGCATTACTATGCATAAAAACGTATTTCCATTTTTGCTTTTTACTTCTATTTATATGGAACAAACAATGTTCTAAGGTAATTTTTCGCGTTCTAGACGAAAAACAAACCCATAAACATGTGTTACAACGCCCAATGACCGTAATCTGCAGTTTGACCTTGTGACCTCGGATGACCTTGACCTGACCCAAGGTCATAAACAGCTTAGAAAGGTACTTAGAAGTGTCAGACACACGAATCACCGATTTATCGACAGCTTATGCGTTTAATATCGCAATTTTGCGCGACAATTCCATCCATCGAGACCTTTTGACACGGTCAAACATTTTGTACTTGACCTGACCTGTGACGTCATCGGTGACCTCAAGGTCAACAATATTATGTTTCCCTCGACAAATTTCCCAGGGCTATCGAATGCCGTTTGAATTTTTACATTCGGTCCAGTAGTTCCGGAGATCAGAGGGGGGGGGGCTAAAAATATACCCCCCCAGTAAGTCGCGTTATGAAATATACCCCAGTAACTCGCGGGTTAAGGCACCCATACCGAATCAACATCAGCGATCGAAGAGGGAGAAATCGTTCAAAAGTGGGGGGGGGGGCAGTTAGAATTGCTGGCCCCCAGCCTGAAAAGTGGGGGCTATGGCCCCCACTCCCCCCCCCCCACACACACACACACTGGTGGATTCAGAACGATGGGTTGTGGGGCATGGGTAGTTGGGATCAAATCCCCAAAAGTTTCACAAAATTCTGAAAACTCATCGGATTTCGCTTGCATTGATAGCTGAATTGAAACAAACTTTCCTTAGTAAGTTGCTTATATTTTCTTCTATATCAGGAAATCTGTCAATTTTGCGCCGATTTCAGGCGGCTTGGGGGGTCATGGCCCCTTTGCCTCCGCCCCTCCCCCTGGATCCGCCAGTGCCCCCCCCCCCCCCCTCTTCTTCTTCCGACTCACTCATTAACGCCTGATCGGCATCGAAACAGATCTCACCCCCAACATCACTGAACGGACACCGGCCCCGAGATCCTCACATCACCGATCTATATCCCTGACCACATCACTCTGATCTAGATCCCTGCCCCCTATCCCACTGCAGATCCCGCTACCCCTATCGATCCCACTGCAACGCCGTGAACGGCTGACAGGACACGTCACCCAGCGCCTCCTGCAAGGTACAGCGCAGACCGGAGGAACACGGTGCTGGGCAGGCTGGCTGGCAGCTCCTATTACAGCCACGGAAACAGCAGGCCTGGCCGGAGGGGCAGTCAGCGTTACTGGAGCAGGCGTCCGGCGCACGAGGTTGCGCGCAGCGTACCCGCGGGCCCAGGTCATCGTACGGACACCGCCGCTGCGAACCGGCGCCGTCCTGTCTGCGTCGTGTGTCTCCGTCGTCTCAGTCGTCTGCGGCGCCGTCCTGGGCAGTGCAGACGGAAGTGTGCCGGTCGTCCTGCAGGACACAGCGCTGCTGGTGGCTGCAGGGAGGCTGGCAGGTCGGGTAGCAGTCCTGGTTACAGACGCGGCGGCAGCAGCCGCGGCCGGCACCGCACTCAGCATCGGAGGAGCACGAGCCAGTGGAGTGGCCACACAGCACCACCTGTCCGAGCTGGTCATACGGACACTGGCCTGCAGCCGCTGGCTGTCGGTACCCTGCGGACATATATCAGACCATCAGCGACTTTTCGGACGCCATGCAAAGTATTGATTGATACAACGAACATTTGTGCCATGCGCTGAATAACCTCCACAGCCATGCTGACAATATGCATTGAACTTTACCTAAATAGGTACACACGATTCATGAGTATGCCATTTCAAAAGCGATAGTTCTACTGGCACTGTCAATACGCACGGGCAACTGCTGGTAAAACCCACTCGACCAACTTAAACGAAGGTCAGACGGATCACGAACTGACAATCAATCAATCAGTGTATTAAAAACCATCCACGTAGTGGCTATTACGGTCTTACGTCAATTACAAAAGCACATATAAGAGTTACACTTGGGTACATACAACTATACACTGAACAGACAGAGCGATGATGGCAAACACACTGCATAAAAGTATACACTAAAATTAAAGTGATCAAAACAGAACTCTCCATAAAAGTATACACAGAAGTATAGGTACACTAAAAGACAAAGTGATAAAGAACACTATATACGGGTTTACACCAAAATTACGAGGATGAGAGATGAGAGTAAAAGAGAAAACACACAATAAAGAATGCGGTGAAGGAAATAGGTACTAAATAAAAACATACAAAGGAAAATAAATAAATAAAATGACGATAAAATAAAATATACACAAAAACGGACAGCGTGCGTCTGGTCAGATCTAGGTCACTGGTCATCGATCACAGTCGTGTTGGTCAGCATGGTTCGAAATACGCTTACTGTTGCGGCATCGCAGGCACCGAGCGGTAGACGGTTCCAAGCGGTCGCGGCGCGGTAAGAGAACCCTCTCTGCGTGGCAGTCAACCTATATATTTATATATATATATATATATATATATATATATATATATATATATATATATATATATATATATATATATATATATATATAGGTTGAGGTAGAACTGAGGTAGAATCAATTAAACAAAGGATGGAGCTACAGCAGGGCCTCAGATAACATGTTAATTTGGGACCAATTCCCCGTAGTTACCGCTAGGTGCCCCCTCGCCCCCCCCCCCCAGTGACCAATGTTTTCCCCCAGTGGGAGCAAAGTACGTAGGTAAAAAATGTAACGGAGACCGGAGCTAAATGCATCACGGGTTGAATGCATCGGAGTTTTTAACTAAAAGACTACCCATGATATGGAAATGTCAGTGTCTACAAGAAACGCGCATACGCAAACCCTTTGCAACGGCGAAACGAGCACTGTTAGAAGCTGGCTGATCTGGCTGACGCCGAAAGGGTGATTGAGGTCGAAAGTTAATAATTGACAATGAACACAAAATCTAGTGGACTCTTTGCAACTTCAGGTGTGGTGAAACGGACTTAATCTTATCGTAGCAGCATATACTTCTGAAGTACGATAGACCTTGTCTGAACTGCTTAAACTTCCACCATTTTATGCGCTCAAAACAAATCAAAGTGGGCATGGGGCAAGTTGAATCGTTTTTGAAGAGGCAGGTTGCAAAGTTAGGTTAATATGACATAAATAAGTTAATGACATAAATAACGAACATTAATTAATAGCGTGGAATATCTAGTAAAACATATATGGTGTTCAAATACTAGTGAATAATTGATATAATACAGGGACCAATACAAAAGCTTTCAATATGAGTTCGTTTTTGCCATTGATTTTATACGTTCCAGGGGGTATAGATGCAACCTGCCCCGGTAGCGGGGTTAAATGCATCACTTGCAGAGCTGTCTGCAAATTGTCGCTGTACCTATTAATATTTATAATAAAAATGAATATGTATTTTGGTGGGGAAAAGCCACACTTTTCCTACAGAAGTGTCCAATTTCAAATATATTCCACGAGTCGACGGCTAGGAAGGTAAATGTGAAAATTGATGCAGTCTCCCTACGGTCCGTAAAATATATAAAGCATCACGAAAGCATGCCTTCAACTTAAAACCAGTAAAACGCCATTTGCAGCTACACCTAGCGCAGCTTTGGAGATCTTGAGGACGGATATCCGCCCCTCGTCGCGTCGATTCGAAAGTGGAGTGGACCTTGTTCGATGGGCGTGTTTATATGTATCATTTTTAAGGGGAAATTTTAACCTTTTGCTTTATTTTTCTGAATTATCTTATGACACATGTATGGTATCAAATTGATTGCGTTTCGCTTGTAAGTGAACTCACAACTGTATTTCGATAATTCAATTTTGGGAAATTTAAATATAAGTACTTATATGGCGACGAACGGTATGATCTTTCTCTATATGTCGCGTGACATATGCTTTTCTTTCTTTTGAAGGCATTGTTGAAGGCATTGTTCTTTTGAAGGCAAACAAATCGCCGACACTAAATAGGTCGCCGGTTGGGTGCATAAATGAGCCACCGATTTCATTTCATTGCCACTTTTTCGATCGGAAAAGTGGTTATTTTTATTGATAAGCTAAAATATTGTATGAATATCGTATTAACGTAAAGCATTGTATTAAAGTATTGTTATATATAGCCAGAGACAAAACTATACAAAACTCCTAATGTTGAGAATAAATGAACCATTATGACAATTGTTTTCAAAAATTGAGGGTCGCAACCACTAACTAGGCCGTCGTTGGGTGCAAGAGTTAACTGCTAGTAATTCGGTTACCTTTGTATTAAATGTTTGTTGATTGTTAAGGATAGTAGGGCACATAATCACGATAGACAGAGTGCAAGACATATTTTCCATACCATTTCGTCAAAAAGCAATACCGGATTTTGGTGGGGACCAAAATTCGTTACCAGTGCTTGAGTACCGGTCGTAAGAAGTGTGGAACGTCTATCAACATTAACTTTAAATATCTCTTGGTAGGAATTTGTATACGCAAAATGCGATCAATTTACAATATATTTTGGCCTCGTCTGTTGATTTCAAGTCATAACTCAATTTTTGTGAGATAAGGTAAACATTTCCCTTTAAATAGCTTCATTATTTCATCATTATGCTAATTTATTTCTATTTTACACTGTTTTAGTCATTAGCCGTTTTCACGAAGGATTATTGCGCTGAAGTTTCCGAAAGATTCTGAAAGTTTTGAAAACTACACTACTTTGACATGCGATTATTGGCTAGAAATATCCTTATTTTGTAATATGCTGATAAGAATAAAATATGTGACAGAATTGCTGTATGGTGGTAATGAGCAAGATAAGTATTGATAGACTCTTCCTGAAACTTCCTGAATCTTCCTGAAACTTTCAGGAAGATTATATCAATACTTATCTTGCTTATTACCACCAAACCGCAATTTTGTCAACATATTGTATTCTTACCAACATATTAAACTAAAATAAAATGCAAAATAATGAGGGGCATTTCTAGCCAAAAATCGCATGTAAAAGTTGTGTAGTTTTTCAAAACTTTCAGAATCTCAAACTTTTCGGCGCAATAATCCTTCGTGAAAGCGGCCAATATCACTTAAAAATTGTATCAGTATAGGTACGCTTAACCATATGCTTTTTTTTAGAAATGCTCCTCCTGCGTGAGAGTTCCTTAGCAGAGTCCTTGAGCTACAGGCGTCACGCTGACCCTTAATGTAGACGCAAAACATCTGAAGTAATTTAATTACTTATAATTGTTCTTAGTTTCATAGTTCGCAATAAGTGCAGCGGATGGGGCGTTACAATGCAGCGAATTCGAACTCAGACGCCTCTACTAAAGTCCCCCCCCCCCCCCCTGCAGCCACCGATCTCACCTAGAGTGGGCACGGCGAGCAGCGTGGCCAGAGCCAGCGTCAGAGCACTCGGTCCGTCCATGGCTGGTGCGTACAACTGAACACAGCCGCAGTGTGGCGAGCAGCGTGGCCAGAGCCAGCGTCAGAGCACTCGGTCCGTCCATGGCTGGTTCGCGTACAACTGAACACAGCCGCAGTGTGGCGAGCAGCGTGGCCAGAGCCAGCGTCAGAGCACTCGGTCCGTCCATGGCTGGTTCGCGTACAACTGAACACAGCCGCAGTGTGGCGAGCAGCGTGGCCAGAGCCAGCGTCAGAGCACTCGGTCCGTCCATGGCTGGTTCGCGTACAACTGAACACAGCCGCAGTGTGGCGAGCAGCGTGGCCAGAGCCAGCGTCAGAGCCCTCGGTCCGTCCATGGCTGGTTCGCGTACAACTGAACACAGCCGCAGTGTGGCGAGCAGCGGGGCCAGAGCCAGCGTCAGAGCACTCGGTCCGTCCATGGCTGGTTCGCGTACAACTGAACACAGCCGCAGTGTGGCGAGCAGCGTGGCCAGAGCCAGCGTCAGAGCACTCGGTCCGTCCATGGCTGGTTCGCGTACAACTGAACACAGCCGCAGTGTGGCGAGCAGCGTGGCCAGAGCCAGCGTCAGAGCACTCGGTCCGTCCATGGCTGGTTCGCGTACAACTGAACACAGCCGCAGTGTGGCGAGCAGCGTGGCCAGAGCCAGCGTCAGAGCACTCGGTCCGTCCATGGCTGGTTCGCGTACAACTGAACACAGCCGCAGTGTGGCGAGCAGCGTGGCCAGAGCCAGCGTCAGAGCACTCGGTCCGTCCATGGCTGGTTCGCGTACAACTGAATACAGCCGCAGTGTGGCGAGCAGCGGGGCCAGAGCCAGCGTCAGAGCACTCGGTCCGTCCATGGCTGGTTCGCGTACAACTGAACACAGCCGCAGTGTGGCGAGCAGTGTGGCCAGAGCCAGCGTCAGAGCACTCGGTCCGTTCATGGCTGGTTCGTACAACTGAACACAGCCGCAGTGTGGCGAGCAGCGTGGCCAGAGCCAGCGTCAGAGCCCTCGGTCCGTCCATGGCTGGTTCGCGTACAACTGAACACAGCCGCAGTGTGGCGAGCAGTGTGGCCAGAGCCAGCGTCAGAGCACTCGGTCCGTTCATGGCTGGTTCGTACAACTGAACACAGCCGCAGTGTGGCGAGCAGCGTGGCCAGAGCCAGCGTCAGAGCCCTCGGTCCGTCCATGGCTGGTTCGCGTACAACTGAACACAGCCGCAGTGTGGCGAGCAGCGGGGCCAGAGCCAGCGTCAGAGCACTCGGTCCGTCCATGGCTGGTTCGCGTACAACTGAACACAGCCGCAGTGTGGCGAGCAGCGTGGCCAGAGCCAGCGTCAGAGCACTCGGTCCGTCCATGGCTGGTTCGCGTACAACTGAACACAGCCGCGGTGTCGCGCCGAGCCGGGCTTCGTAGTCCTAGTCCGTCCATGGCTGGTTCGCGTACAACTGAACACAGCCGCAGTGTGGCGAGCAGCGTGGCCAGAGCCAGCGTCAGAGCACTCGGTCCGTCCATGGCTGGTTCGCGTACAACTGAACACAGCCGCAGTGTGGCGAGCAGCGTGGCCAGAGCCAGCGTCAGAGCACTCGGTCCGTCCATGGCTGGTTCGTACAACTGAACACAGCCGCAGTGTGGCGAGCAGCGGGGCCAGAGCCAGCGTCAGAGCACTCGGTCCGTCCATGGCTGGTTCGCGTACAACTGAACACAGCCGCAGTGTGGCGAGCAGCGTGGCCAGAGCCAGCGTCAGAGCACTCGGTCCGTCCATGGCTGGTTCGCGTACAACTGAACACAGCCGCAGTGTGGCGCCGAGCCGGGCTTTGTAGTCCTAGAGGGCAGGGGGCCGTGGCCACCGATCTCACCTAGAGTGAGCACGGCGAGCAGCGGGGCCAGAGCCAGCGTCAGAGCCCTCGGTCCGTCCATGGCTGGTTCGCGTACAACTGAACACAGCCGCAGTGTGGCGAGCAGCGTGGCCAGAGCCAGCGTCAGAGCACTCGGTCCGTCCATGGCTGGTTCGCGTACAACTGAACACAGCCGCGGTGTCGCGCCGAGCCGGGCTTCGTAGTCCTAGTCCGTCCATGGCTGGTTCGCGTACAACTGAACACAGCCGCAGTGTGGCGAGCAGCGTGGCCAGAGCCAGCGTCAGAGCACTCGGTCCGTCCATGGCTGGTTCGCGTACAACTGAACACAGCCGCAGTGTGGCGAGCAGCGTGGCCAGAGCCAGCGTCAGAGCACTCGGTCCGTCCATGGCTGGTTCGCGTACAACTGAACACAGCCGCAGTGTGGCGCCGAGCCGGGCTTTGTAGTCCTAGAGGGCAGGGGGCCGTGGCCACCGATCTCACCTAGAGTGAGCACGGCGAGCAGCGGGGCCAGAGCCAGCGTCAGAGCCCTCGGTCCGTCCATGGCTGGTTCGCGTACAACTGAACACAGCCGCAGTGTGGCGAGCAGCGGGGCCAGAGCCAGCGTCAGAGCACTCGGTCCGTCCATGGCTGGTTCGTACAACTGAACACAGCCGCAGTGTGGCGAGCAGCGTGGCCAGAGCCAGCGTCAGAGAACTCGGTCCGTCCATGGCTGGTTCGCGTACAACTGAACACAGCCGCAGTGTGGCGAGCAGCGTGGCCAGAGCCAGCGTCAGAGCACTCGGTCCGTCCATGGCTGGTTCGTACAACTGAACACAGCCGCAGTGTGGCGAGCAGCGTGGCCAGAGCCAGCGTCAGAGAACTCGGTCCGTCCATGGCTGGTTCGCGTACAACTGAACACAGCCGCAGTGTGGCGAGCAGCGTGGCCAGAGCCAGCGTCAGAGCACTCGGTCCGTCCATGGCTGGTTCGCGTACAACTGAACACAGCCGCAGTGTGGCGAGCAGCGTGGCCAGAGCCAGCGTCAGAGCACTCGGTCCGTCCATGGCTGGTTCGCGTACAACTGAACACAGCCGCAGTGTGGCGAGCAGCGTGGCCAGAGCCAGCGTCAGAGCACTCGGTCCGTCCATGGCTGGTTCGCGTACAACTGAACACAGCCGCAGTGTGGCGCCGAGCCGGGCTTTGTAGTCCTAGAGGGCAGGGGGCCGTGGCCACCGATCTCACCTAGAGTGAGCACGGCGAGCAGCGGGGCCAGAGCCAGCGTCAGAGCCCTCGGTCCGTCCATGGCTGGTTCGCGTACAACTGAACACAGCCGCAGTGTGGCGAGCAGCGTGGCCAGAGCCAGCGTCAGAGCACTCGGTCCGTCCATGGCTGGTTCGCGTACAACTGAACACAGCCGCGGTGTCGCGCCGAGCCGGGCTTCGTAGTCCTAGTCCGTCCATGGCTGGTTCGCGTACAACTGAACACAGCCGCAGTGTGGCGAGCAGCGTGGCCAGAGCCAGCGTCAGAGCACTCGGTCCGTCCATGGCTGGTTCGCGTACAACTGAACACAGCCGCAGTGTGGCGAGCAGCGTGGCCAGAGCCAGCGTCAGAGCACTCGGTCCGTCCATGGCTGGTTCGCGTACAACTGAACACAGCCGCAGTGTGGCGCCGAGCCGGGCTTTGTAGTCCTAGAGGGCAGGGGGCCGTGGCCACCGATCTCACCTAGAGTGAGCACGGCGAGCAGCGGGGCCAGAGCCAGCGTCAGAGCCCTCGGTCCGTCCATGGCTGGTTCGCGTACAACTGAACACAGCCGCAGTGTGGCGAGCAGCGGGGCCAGAGCCAGCGTCAGAGCACTCGGTCCGTCCATGGCTGGTTCGTACAACTGAACACAGCCGCAGTGTGGCGAGCAGCGTGGCCAGAGCCAGCGTCAGAGAACTCGGTCCGTCCATGGCTGGTTCGCGTACAACTGAACACAGCCGCAGTGTGGCGAGCAGCGTGGCCAGAGCCAGCGTCAGAGCACTCGGTCCGTCCATGGCTGGTTCGTACAACTGAACACAGCCGCAGTGTGGCGAGCAGCGTGGCCAGAGCCAGCGTCAGAGAACTCGGTCCGTCCATGGCTGGTTCGCGTACAACTGAACACAGCCGCAGTGTGGCGAGCAGCGTGGCCAGAGCCAGCGTCAGAGCACTCGGTCCGTCCATGGCTGGTTCGCGTACAACTGAACACAGCCGCAGTGTGGCGAGCAGCGTGGCCAGAGCCAGCGTCAGAGCACTCGGTCCGTCCATGGCTGGTTCGCGTACAACTGAACACAGCCGCAATGTGGCGAGCAGCGGGGCCAGAGCCAGCGTCAGAGCACTCGGTCCGTCCATGGCTGGTTCGCGTACAACTGAACACAGCCGCAGTGTGGCGCCGAGCCGGGCTTTGTAGTCCTAGAGGGCAGGGGGCCGTGGAGCGTCACGCCGGGTACCTCTCAGCAGGGGCCCGGGAGAGGGGGCAGCGGGGCGCTTGCCCCCCCCCCCTCAAACTTCTGGACCGGGGGGGGGGCAACTTTGCCGTGGCAGAAGCTTCCCTAAAAATGAGGTCTTGCAATGTCCTTAACAGAATGTTCTATAAAATATGCAAGCCTCCTTATGTCACTTTCATTTTGTGTATGGTTTTATTTTATAGCATGTCATAAGTATTATATAGCATGTCATATAAGTATTATATAGATTTGCTTTTATAACAGTATCGTATACCTTTCTTTTCCTGCCTTTTCCTTTTTGGTTCTATGAAATATAATGGAAAACTTCAATTGGGTAAATTTGGTAGCAGTTGTCAGTTTGGCGCGTCGTCGTTAAAATGACGCACTGACGGCGAGAAACATCTGCTGCATTTTGTTTATAAGTTTATCCCACGTCACCGTTACGGATGTGGTCAAACTGGCGTGCGGCCCTTTAGCTGTTCTCTCAGTCTCTGCCGACGGGGCGGCAATTGCAAGCAAGGGTTATCATAAATGTCGTAGGTTACCGTGATACGGTGATGAAGCGGTCGGTGCAGCCCACACTGGTGGGCTTCTTCAAGAAAAGAAAAAACGTCAGGCGTCAGGTACGAGTATTTTATCAGACGACAGGCGGGTTTACAAAAGCATACGGTTCATAGTAGGAAAGAGGGCGGGGGGGGGGGGGGGGGTCATGGCCCCCGTTTTTGTTCATAATTTGTTTTTTATGTTAATCTTGAATGAGGAAAATTTGAGAACGAAAAAGCGCACCAAGATGAGAAGTGAGAAGTCTGCTAAAAAACTAGTATAGGGGATTGAGTTTTCCTAAAAACAAGACCAAAGTTTCACTGCCCTCTCACTTACAAACTGCGCCCCCCCTCCCCCTCCCCCTTCCCCCCCCCCCCCCCACACACCTTTCATGGTGTTCCTATGCCCCTGTAAGGTGCCATGGTCATCAGAATATCCTGGGTGCACAGCAGAGTTCGCCACGGGCCGGGCTGGCCCTATGGGCCATGTGTCGGGCCTGGGCCGGGCCTCAACTTTAAGGAAATTACCGGGCTCTTGACGGGCCTGGGCGGATAATTTTGAAGTAATGCACGCAAGCTCAGGTCAGAGCTTAAACATATATCAACCAGCAGTTCACTTCCACAGCAGCACACTTGCTGTGGCCGTTGCTTTTTTTGGTTAGCATAATTGGTTAATTGTTTCTCATTTATAGTATACAAGTAAATATGCTTGGATAATGATTGCAAATTTTGTGAAAATAATGATATGCTTAATCTGAACAGGCCGGGCCTGGGCCTCAATATTATGAATTTGACCGGGCCTGGTCCGGGCCTGGGCTTGGTGTTCATGGGCCGGGTCGGGCTGGGGGTTGGTGGGCCCGTGACGAGCACTGATGCACAGGGCGCAGCCACCTGAACTCGAATCAAATCCCGCAAGACCTGTCCCTGTTTATGCATATTTTCAAGCTGTCTTGGCACATCGCACACCACTGCGGATAGAGATAAGCATGTATACATATCGCGGGGAGAAAAATGAGACTTCTCAATCCCCCCCCCCCCCAACTTTAAAATAGTTCCCGGGCCCCTGGTCAGACCCATGTGTTCGGCCCGCGGGAGTCGGCCGGTAGCGGCGATCGGTGGCAATGGCCGCGTGAACCCCCGCGCGAATTTGCATTGACAGCGATTTATTCTGGCGTTAACCAGGGAGAGGAACCGGGACGTGTTGCTACATGATAAATTAATTGATTGTTAACGGCTTACTATATTTTTCAATGAAACAAACTACCATCACATTGTTTCGCACTTGATGAAAAGAAGCATTTGGACGCGATAATCGTGAGAAAAACAATCCCCCCTTTCTCCTTGAGAAGTGACTACTTTCATCAGTTCAAGTTGGAATAAAATAAAATATTGACAACCCAACAAATTTACCTAAACGCGAGGCTAATTGGAAAGGAAAAGCGTTCAAGGACAAAGTCGCGACGGACTTGCGAACCGTGACAGCAGTGTTCCACGACAAATATTAGTCTTAATTCGATAATTTGTCAATAATGCTTGTTGTCCCAAAGTACTTACGACACAATCCATAGAATCTATATATCCGCGTAAACGTTGAAGTGATGACTCAGTCACCAACTGAACCCGACATCAAAGGCTTACAGATTAAATATCCAGTTAAACACAGTGAAGTTAATTTACCTCAAACATTTAGCCGGAAAATTGCATCAATCAGACCAAGTAAATCGACTGCACCGGAAATCGAATGGCAAGGTTTAGGTCAAAATATCAGTTACTTAGTTTATTGGCAAATCGGGTTAGAAATTCCCCCCCACAAAAAAAAATACTGGGATTTCACGTAAATTACCACATCACTCGAACTTTATCAGCAACAGTTGGCATTCAATATATCAGTTATCGCTGCTGATTGAAACACACATTTAAACCGTGGAACCTTGAATAGAACATTGTTACGCTGGGCTCTAAGAACACACTTGATCCCTTTAAATCTGGTTATATTACACGTACAATCATCCACCCTCACCAAACCGTTACTCGCCCTGTGGCGCCGGCACGGCAGGGTAGCAGGACGTCCACAACGGTCTCCCGCCAAGAAGAACCACTATAGCACCCCGCCCACCCCACCGGCGCGCAGAGTAACCATCCTAACGAAAAGAGCACCGCCACTGAAAATGATCGCGACCAGTACGGTGCCACAATGAAAAGCTCCTTCTGGCCACATAAGAAGCGGCGGGATTACAGCTCCCGGGGAGTGGTCCCGGCCCAGCTGCGGCAGTACAACGAAGGCCCCTTCTGCCAACAGAAGGGAGCTGGAGGTCAGAGGGCGGCAGAGAGACAGTGGACTTACCTCGCAGTCGGGAGCTGGGACCCGACTGCGCTACCGGTCTCGACCTGACCTCGACATTGGTTCCGCCCCACCCGCTCGCGCCCCTGATTGGCCGAGATCACGTGACCCGTTGCAGTGGGTGAAATAAAACGATAGCATCAACAATCTCTGCCAACAGAGGGAATCGAACCCGCGACCATCGAATCACACGCTAGGCTCCTCAGACTACCCGGCCAACTGAATGACCTGCGTACTCGTCTCGATTTGGCCAGCCGCACTCGCTAGCAAACAACCCGGCCGGCCGAGGAGCGCGTCAGACCGGTCACGCCACACCAGCCGCCCCGGGGCGCAGGGTCGCGGGACGGCCAACAACGGATAACCACTGACGCACACAACGCGCGGCACAACATAACACTGCATAGCACATCACATAACATAGCACAACATAACAATTAGTTGCGGAAAGTTCGGTTGGTGACGTCATACGATTTGTTTTTTTAATAACAGGGAAATCCTTTGTGCTGCCAAATGTATGGCAAATTTGTGTCGACATCTATTGTGCAGAAAAAGCGAACCACCCGGTGTCTAGATTGGCTTAGATTGCGAACCACCCGGGGATCGAGAAATAGAAGACGAAAATATTCCAAGGCTGACCTTAAAACAAGTCGACTATCATTACCAGTTGGGTAAAGAGAGACGATGCTGTCGGTTTAGAGGCCCTATTCAAATACACATGGGCCTTATTTTTTTACAGATGTCAAAATCAAACTCGAATATCTTTTTGATTAGATCATTGTGGTTGTTTTAACTGCTACCATACTTAATTTCAATGCCAAGCCATCAAAATGGATATCTCAACTCAAGTATAATGTTAAGGTGGGATAGCCCCTTTAACCCGCGACTTACTGGGAGGGCTATTTTTTACCCCCTCCCGTTATTTTGCAATAACTCCTAAACGAACACTGTTAGTGTCCCTAAACTTGCAGTATCTTCCCTCACATCAATTCTACACATGTTGGCAAAAGGAAAAATATGAGGTTATGATAGGTCAACCAGGAATGACGTCAGAGTGACGTCATGGTCTTCGGTTTTTGTTGCAAAATAATGGTTTTCGGAAAACGCTGTCAAAGATACGATATTTGAGATAAACTCAATTGTTTTAAATCAAATTACTAACAATAGACTGGGCTATCAAACTGCTATCTCGAATTTTTGATATTTTGTTTATTCAAAATTTTGAGAAATCCAAATACATTTTTTAAACAAAATTTTCAAGAAAAAATCAGAATTATCCAAAAAGCAGAATATATGTGATTGAGACGTGTGCGTTGAATATGTGTACCAAACTTGAAGTCGATATGTTTAAAAATGATTCAGTTATGACCTTTAAAGAACAAACATCGACCACCTCTCACAGCATTACTATGCATAAAAACCTCATTTCCATTTTTGCTTTTTACTTCTATTTATATGGAACAAACAATGTTCTAAGTTTATTTTACGCGTTCTAGACGTAAAAAAACAAACATGTGTTACAACGCCTAATGACCGTAATCTGCAGTTTGACCTCGTGACCTCGGATGACCTTGAGCTGACCCAAGGTCATAAACAGCTTAGAAGGGTACTTAGAAGTGTCAGACACACGAAACATACCGATTTATCGACAGCTTATGCGTTTAATATCGCAATTTTGCGCGACAATTCCATCCATCGAGACCTTTTGACACGGTCAAACATTTTGTACTTGACCTGACCTGTGACGTCATCGGTTACCCCGAAGTCAACAATATTATGTTTCCCTCGATAAATTTCCCAGTGTCATCGAATGCCATTTGAGTTTTTACATTCGGCCCAGTAGTTCCGGAGATCTAGGTGGGGGGTAAAAAAATAGCCCCCCCCCCCCAGTAATTCGCGGGTTAAGCTGATACACTTTTATGTCTCGGCTCGTGAAAATGCGAGTCCAGCACCGTCGTTCACTGCTGTGCTTAAAATAAGAGGCCGAATATTGCGTGTCAAATCCAGGTCTCCTGTTATCTGTGTTTAAGTTAGTCGTTTCGTGAACACAAAACAATTCGCCATATCTGTAGCAACTCGAATAACGTCAGCGCCAGTGGCGTCGCCACGGTTTCAACACTTGTACGGACACACCACGGCCGGACGTACAGTTGCCGACGGGTTGCCGACGCGCTCTACCCCTCCCCTCCCGATCAACCACTTCTCGTGGGAATACGCCGATGGATTTCCCCCCCCCCCCCAAGCAAAACAAAACACGGCTAGATCCGCCCGGAGCAGGGGGGAGGGGTAGGACGTGATCTTTTGCAGGGGTATATCTGGATAATTTAGTCAAATATTTTTAGAAAAACAAATCGCTGAAAGTGCGATGCGGGCGGCCTTGGCCTACCAACCACCTTGTTTCTACGCTGGACACATTTTCGCTCGCGTCAATATTGAAGTCACCAGATATCATCAAAGGTCAAATTGACAAGTTTAGGACGTCGCTCCAGAAACACTCCAAATATCTCAGGAACTATGATAGCTTGGAACAAACGGAGAAGCATAATCGAAAACTCTTGAAAAATGCTATCGCTTAGGTGTCCTCAAATTGTATACAATTGCAATACTCCATAGGCTCCAGAGGTATGGATTTCAATACATATAGGCTCCAGAGGTAACCAAAGGTCATGTTGGCATTTTCTTCCCAAAAGTTGTTCGTGTATACTGCATAACTTTTTACCTAATAAAGACAGGGACATAATTTTAACGCCATCGTGTTTGCCTCGTCAATACAATCCGAACCGTACTTATGGTGACCGGATCGGGTCAAGTTCAAAATATGACCTCAGAGGGTTGGTCAATTGGTGACCCATGTTCATGTATTTGCGAATCATTCCATATAAATGGCTTAATGTTCGATTCGAGTGAAAAGGATACAAGTTGGGCGATACAAACGAAAAACACGACAGACAATTTAAAACACGCATCGCACACACACAAGAAATCGTGGTAACTATGTTAATAAAACGAACGAATTCAAGCTTTCACACACCGTCGTCACAATTTTCGAGTTGGGATTTTAGCACGGCGAGGCTCCGGGAGGCCATAACGGCCGGCGTCAGGTGGTTCCAAGACGAGGCCGCCCTATAGGAAAAAGCCCTGCGCGACATGGATAGCCGGAAAGCGGGCAGTTCTAGAGCACCAGCCACCGCGGCCCGCGTGAGGCGCTCACTCACAGCGGTGCGAGGGATGAATAGCGATCGGACCGCTGCCGGGGCGCGGGGATCGTTTAAGGCTCTGTAGACGCCGATACAGTCGCGGCGCGCAACGAGGTCGCGTATACCACGCCAGCCTAGCGACTCCACGATCGGTGAGATATGATCACGACCCCGCGCACCCGAGACGATCCTTGCCGCGAAATGTATCACCTTTTGTACCCGGCTGAGGTGGCAGTCAGCGGCCCCGCCCCAGACGGAGGCAGTACAGTATGTGGGGGAACACGTGTGTCTGGATTAGGAGTTGGCGGGTCTCGGGTGTGAGGTGGTGACGAATTTTATACAGACAGAACAGGATGGAGTTGCACTTTTTGACTAAATTGGAAATGTGCTCCTCCCAGGACAAGTTACGGTCCATGGTGACCCCCAGCATCTTCACGGACGGCAAGGGATTGAGTGTGTGGTTTGAGATGTTAATATCACTGCCGCACCATAGAGCAAAAAGACACCTATTTGACTGAAAACTTGAAGCGTTCACACACTTTTGCTGACACAGACACTTCCCAGGTTTCTGTCTTCTGGCTTGGTTTTTCACACAGGTTTCAAAATCGCAAATCTTCTAAGGTAGATAATAAGTCGAAGACGCAACTCACAGTCTTTGCGGTGTAGCACGCAGATGAACTCGAAGATAACGAACACGTAGACACTAAATTTCACGAAGCCGGGTGTCTAATTCCCCGAGTAAAACCGAAAACAGTGCGGAGCGGCCGGAGGTCGCCCGTCTAGCGCGCCACCCGGCGGCAACCCAGGTTGGTCATGTAACATGTAACATATGGGGAGACGCATCTCGACGAGATAAACACTGTGGTATCAGTCACACGTATTTAGCTAGCACCGGGAGCGCTTGGCTTTGATGCAGCCGTGCAACCAACCAAACCATCTAATGGCTTTGCTTTCTATGAGACCTTGACGTGCAGAGCATGGCGAAGCTCTTGAAGGAGCTCTTGTCGATTTGAAGGAGCTCTCCCGTTTGTTCCTTGCATTTCTTAAAATGTCAGGAAGCACATCCAAACGCCCACCTCCCAGCACGGCGCGGGCTAGGCCTGTGCTGGGCACAACAAGTAGCAAAACAAATGGAGGAAAACATGCATTTTGTTAATTATTTGCCCTGGGACGTTGTTTGAACGCAAATTTGTCATGTTGTGCTTCGATCCACGTAAAATAAAACGCGCGTGCATCAGTGTTGTAAGCGCCAGGAGGAAGCCAGATACAGTTCAGTACAATAACGGCCTGACAATTTATGTTACTGGACTAGTGACCAACACGATAGTATTTTGTTTTGCTCCCTCGCGTATTTCGCAATATCTTGTAAACTACCGCCAATATCGTCCCCAAACTTTCAGTATCCGCTTTCACATCAAGCACCGCTCACTAAGCGGCTACACGTTTTAGCAATGACAAGGGCAAAATGTCAATGCCACTTGCCATTTTCGCACATACTCCTATTCCGAACTCCAGACGAAAAACGTTAACATTTCATTCCAACTGGCCATTTGTGCGTTCAGGTTTGGGAGGGGACAATAAGACGCTTTTTTCTGTTAAAGGGAAATAATGACCTTTTTCCACTAAAATGGAGTTAGCACTTGAAATCGCCAGACGAGATCAAAATATATTGTAAATTCATCACATTTTGCATGAAAACTTCCCTACCGAAAGATATTTCAAGTTAAAGTTGATAAGCGTTCCACACTTTTAACGACCGGTACTTGCACTATTTCTGACCTTTTGTCAAGTACTTTTGGTCCTCATCAAACTGCGGGCTTTTCCCGTATTATTTTTTTACGCAATGGAGTGGAAAATATATTGTGCGTTCTGCTTGTTGTGATTATATGCCCGGCGATCTTCTAAAACTAACAGCGATTGGAAAAAGTGGCAATAAAATCGGAAGCTCATCGATGCACATCAACGCGGCATAGTTATTGGTTGCGACCCTCAATTTTTGCAATTCGATTCATTTGTTTTCAACATTAGGAGTTGTGTATAGTTTGTCTTTGGCTGTATATAACACTATGCTTTATTTTATCATGAAAAATAATAATTTTTCCCAAAAAAACTAACGAACAATAACACAAAACTGGCAATTAAATCAGAAGCTCATCGATGCACATCGATGGCGACTTATTTAGCGTCGGCGATTTGTTTACAAAGTCATTGTCATGCTTCTCGGCGCACTTAACCATCTCGGCGCACTTGGCGAGTTGTTCCTGATTAATATACCCAAGTCCCGTAGCAGGCTTTGTTAATGACGTCATTGGTGCCATTCTTGTGTAGCATTGCAAAATATATCTGATTTCGAGTTGAAAGCTAATTAAAGACTTATTCAAATGATTGTTTTTAAGTTTGAATTTTCTTGTTAATCATTATTAAAGGTATTTTATCACTGTATTTCATAGTAGTTGACACTTCAGAAACTTGTGACGTAATAATATTGTATCCAATATGCATTTCCCTCACCTTTTGCCATTGTGGCGCAGTGCCGAGTGCTTTGCGAATACTAGCTTGCCTGGGGTTCAATTCATTCCGCTCTTATTTTATTCGAGTTGGTATAGTTTGCATGTTGTTGTTATTCATGACTTATACTGATAGTCAGTCATGCATCACGGATGCTTCACGGATTTCTTCACGGATCAGAGCGCTGCTCGAACGCACGCTAGTAGCGCTTTCGTTCTCCATGGCAACCAGGCGTGAGCCAATGAAAAGCCAGAACGTATTCCCTTTCTGGCTTTTGATTGGCTGACGCCTGGTTGCCATGGAGAACGAAAGCGCTACTAGCGGGTGTCCGAGCAGCGCTCAGTTTGATCGGAAATGTCACAGAGGCTCCACAAATGCCGCACTCGATGTTAACAATGGTAGGGAAGGACGAATTTGTCAATGACCTTCATGATGTACACAAGGTACTTGTTTTGTATTTCTTCCAAACTTACAACTTTGAATTTGGGAATAATTTTATTTAATTCTTAAATTTAAATAAAATAATTGTAAAAATATAACGGGAGCCTAAGAAATTGTTGCTAACAAAATCAAAAGGTCATTATTTCCCTTTAAAGGAAATAGTTCACCTTGGAAATATTTTACCCAACACGATTTGATTAAATTTTTAATACAATGTATTTTTATATTGTCAAAAATGGCCTTTTATCGCGCCGATTCAGGACAGAAGGCCGCACATTTTTATTGTTTATCAAAACTATATGCATACTCTCGAGTCAGAGTCCTGACGTCACTCGAATGTAAACAATGGTTCAGCCAATCAGATTCGAAAGTAGTCGCGTAAAGATAGACTCGCATTGGAGATGTGCCAACCGGCGGCCGGCGATCGCTTGCTAGCACCAGCTGCAAACTGATTGGCTGATGATATAGCCTCTGCCCGGTCTAGAATCAGTACAACATTCTTTCGCCAGCACTGCATTCCTTCGCCAAAAACTCAAATATATTCGGCTGGAGAGTCTTTTCAGTCAAGAAAACTTGCAGATAGGGGTTTCCCAACACGGGCTATAAAACTACTATTTCAGTTTAAAAACTAATGTTGAAGGTGAATTATTTCCTTTAACCCTATTTGTAACAGGGGGGGGGGGGGGCGGATTCCGCCCCCCCCCCCCTCATGTTTTTCGCAGATATCTCCAGAACGGCTGGGAGCAGGCCCCTGAAATTTTGGGACTTTTCCTAGAATTGAATACCGCATTTGGAGTCAAAATTTTGAGTTCTTAACTTGAACAGAGGCGGTTCCAGGGCACAGTTTTTGGTGGGTTCGGAGGCGATATTTGGCGGTAATACGGAAATGCGATCTTCACGGTTTCTTCCTAACTGCCTCAAGTATAAAGGAGTTGCATTGGTTTACGCTGATTGCAACAAGTGAAAATTAGTTGATGTTAATGAAATATCATAAAAATTGCATGGCAGAGTCGGTTTCAGGGGCTTGAAAAGGGGGGGGGGGGTTTCCAGGAAGTATACAATGCTTGGCGGGAAGCAAATAGAGCAATGCAAGGGGCATTTATAGCTATCAGGAAGTAAAAGATAGCTTCTGCTTCCATTATTTGCATAATGTATTACATATAGAGCTTCAGGGGCGTGTTCAGGCACCTGAAAAGGGGAGTGACTGGCATGGGGATGACGATATGCCAGCGATAACGGCGCAATAGACAGTTAGCTTATAATGATATATACACATATGAGGCCAGAAAAGGGAATAAAGTCTTTTTTGCAGAGGCGCGCTCAGGAATGGAAGAAAGGGGGTCATATTATTGCAAGGAAACTAAGAGGCATGGGCGGACAATGACATAACATACTGCAGTTTTCGGATGAAACACGCACCATAGGCTATTCTACGGACGATTATAAGATAATAGGCGAGTCCAGGTAGGGTAAAAGGGGGGTAAGCAATGCTAATTGAAGTTGTAAGTGAAATAGTCACTGTTGACTAGTTAGTATCATAATAGCGGATAATCTACTTATCAAAAGGTCTTGCGTCGCCCCAGTTTGGATCCTGGATACGCCTATGATGAAGTACAACATGCAAAAAGGAACTATCTACGATCAGTAACATATGTATAGTGCTGGGTAGCAACTTGTCTGCGGTTAATATTTTTCCCCAATTTTACCCCCTTTTTTCACTAACCTGGTACCGCCTATGGCAAAAATATGATTTTTAACTGTTTTGTCTAATGTCACAATCACATACCATTTCATTTATCAAAAAAATAACATAAGAAATTGTTTTATTACGCATTTACTTCACCCCCATATTTAGTGACTGCACACGCCTATGATTTTTGAATTTTCAAACACCACCATCATATATAAATTTTAAATTCAATATCTATCGATTCGTATTAGTTGTGTTAAAATCGGTCGATAAACATGAAAGCTATGTTGGATCAAAGATACCACTAAAATGTGTAGTTTTTGCCCCCCTGTTGCCCCCCCCCCCCCTATCAAAATTTTTATATATTTGCATTATTATTTAGAAATGTAGATCGTGTTGAGGGGAATCAAACGCCGTTTCATTTTTGACAATCGGACGGGTAGATCTCGAGATCTCCGGGGGGAGGGGCGGAATCCACCCCCCCCCCCCTGTTACAAATAGGGGTAGCCAGGAGCCTGTTACAAATAGGGCTAAGCAATAAGTTAAATTAATAGGGGTCACGATTCGTCACAAATAGTCCATCTGAAGATACTTAGAATATAAACATTCCAGGTATCGATATCTCGTAATTCTGCACCTTCAAATGGTTCCGCAAACTTGTACGGACAGTCCGTACAAGTTTTTGGAGGTTCGCCAACTTGTACGGACACTGTCCGTACTGTCCGTAGTGGTGGCGACACCCATGGTCAGCGCCGTGCAATCAGTGCAATCAGTCGGATCAGTTAAATCAGCCAAATCCAATTGCAATCAGCAACGACCACAGCATTGACACAAACATCGAGAATCGACAGCATTGAGACTATGAGGTTTCTAAGAAGAAAAAAACACCCTGTCAGTGATAAACAAACCAGAATGAAACTTGATGTACGAGCAAGCGAAATTCAGAATTTTTATGCTATGACAAAATAACCAATTTACGACGATCTTATTAAGCCCCAATCGAGATGCTTCTGAGCCTAATGAACAAACAATATCGGAGCGAGTAAGACATACAAAGGAGAACTGCATACATTACCATGATCTTCATACATTTCAGGCAACCCATGAATGATAATTTGAAGCACGCGCGCGCTGGCGTACAACAACAAAATAAGCATACTGTGACTGCTTCATGGAAGGTGACCAAGTCATGGAAGGTGAATTAAGCAAGAAAAATAAACGGCCGAAACGACTGTGAAGATTTAAAAAGGTACTGAGATGCAAGTTAAAGGGAGTGTGCCTACTCACATCGCTTATTTTGGGTTATTGACACTGGTCTATAGAGCATAATTTTCTGAATTGACCCATGACTTCGTTTCTCCGACACCCTGTCGGAGCGACACCCTGTGTTCAGCGACACCCTGTCGATGTCCGAGTCAGAACGAGGGGTCGTGCCGTGTTTGTCGCCTGCCAGGTGCTCTCGGCGTCGGCGTCTCCCGCCCCCGACCTGACCCCGGAAGCCACTCTTCTCCAACCGTCCGCCGCTTGACACATTTTGCAGTGGATATTGAAATAGATATAGTCTTGCAAATTGCCGATTTTTTATTAAATAAAAAATGGACTGCATTACAGAGTTATGTAAATTCACTGGGTGGGGTTCGTTAAAGCAATTTAGTAAATTGCATTAACGAACCCCACCCAGAAAAAAATGTTCCCATGTAAACAGGCAAAGTGTTTGCTGGAGTGTGATTATATTTCTGTCAGGAAGCGATCTTGCTTAATGTGGCGCATCCTGGATACTCTGCCCTACAATATACAGGATCTTTAAAATCATTCTATCAATTTCAGGGCAATGAACCAGAGTCCCACAAGTTTCCGCATCTGGATCCCATTTTGTGTAATATTGGCGCCGCATGTATGCGCTCTGCTCCAACTGTTTGGTGAAGTCTCTGACTCGACCCAGGATCAGAGAGTAACAGCCAGTCGTGAACGGTTACATGAACGGAACCATTCATGTAGTGAACAGCAGTCAGTAATAAGACAAAAACGATGAAGATCTTTCATGCGATACTTTAAACGGACAACAGGAAAACAAATGCTGCATTTATGCAGGCGATTATTTAACGGTAACAGTCACGGTAAAATAACGGTCAATATGGGTGGAAGGGAAGTTTTAGAACAAATTGAGCAGACATAACCCGTTAAGTTTAACCATTGTTTGAGACTTGGAATAATTAAGAAATAACAATACAAATGACTTGAGTCACAACATTCGGAAA
Source organism: Chirona hameri (assembly GCA_036785665.1). Classification (NCBI taxonomy): domain Eukaryota; kingdom Metazoa; phylum Arthropoda; class Thecostraca; order Balanomorpha; family Balanidae; genus Chirona; species Chirona hameri. The sequence goes on along the minus strand of JAXIVJ010006120.1, from coordinate 8,914 downwards.
ATAGTCGAAAAAAGTGTCTATATTTCGGCACAAACCTTCATGCAGGGGCCAATTTCACAAAGAAGTTAGTAATTACACATGTTTGCGATTACAAACATATTGCAAACCTCACAAGACATTTCACAAACATGCATCACCTCTGAATTACCGATTGTAAAAAAAATTGTAAACACAAATGTTAGTGCAGCAGAAACCTTGATATCAAGAACGTTTGTATTAAACTTGATGCTAATGACAAATAAATTGATGGTTAACAAATTGACTTAACAGATATTTACATTGTGGTTAATCTTTTTATTCAAAATAAAATTAGTTATAGGGAGAATTATCTTTTAATTAACATTTCATCGGAATGCAAACTCTGATGTAAAAATACGTATTGGTAAGCAATTAGAGTAAACAGAATTTGGCCATTAAAGGAAATAGTTCACCTTCGGAAAATTTCTCAGAACACGATTTTATTATATTTTTGAATACAGTTTCTTTTTTTATTTTCAAAAATGGTCCTACATCGCGCCAATTCAGGACAGAAGGTCGTAAATCATTAATTTTATGGTGTGCGTTATTGGTCTGCGCATGCTACATGGCAATGCTGGCACTTTCAGACGGTACGGTATATCATATATGCGCCGAATTCCTTCGCCAAAAAGTCAAATATCTTCTACTGGAGAGTCTTTTTTCAGTCAAGAAAACTTGCAGATAGGGGTTTCCCAACATGGGCTACAAAACAGCTATCTCAGTTTAAAACTAATGTTGAAGGTGAACTATTTCCTTTAACCGGGTGGCGGAGCATAACAACAGAACTACTCTCAAAAGAAAGATCGTTGAATTTCTCGGCCATTTTTTCCCCTAACCTAGCCCATTTCCTACGTCGTGAAGGGTGAAGGTACACTGCACATTGCACAAGACATTGTTGACCTCTGCAATTATATCGCCATGCGGTTTCTCCGCGCGGAGGCGCCCCTCACATCATAGCGCAATCGGTAAGGTGCACTATGACTGGACTTCAAAGCTGGAGATCCCTGTTCGAATATCTCGGGAAATAACTTTTTAACAGCTATACCTTTGTATAATTAAACAATTACCCTAACAACCTCGGCAACGTAACAACCTCACCAAGAAAATAACCTGAACTGTCAAACAGCGTCAACTATCAATGCAATTTGTGAAATTCAGAACCCCTGACCCACTGGAATTACAAGTTTGTAATTGCAAACATTTCCTCACTTCCGTTAACCTTTGATAAATGGAACATGTGCAATTGCAAACATTTTTACAAACAATATCTTTGTAAACTAGTTTGTAAATAGTAAATTGAGATTTACTGCCCTGGGGTTTTGTGAAATCCAAACTACAAACATGTGTAACAACTATTTGTAATAACAAAGAAATTCTTTGTAATTACAAACTTCTCTGCTTTGTGAAATTGGCCTCTGGTGACAATTCCCCTGCAAAAAACTACAACAAACAAAATATCGCGAACAATGTTACATATTTTACAAGCGCTTTGAAATTGCTAATCTTCCGTCGATATTTTCCTTCGGAAGATTAGTAACTTCAAAGTGCTTGTAAAATATGTAACACGTTTGCAATATTTTGTGGGTTGTAGTTTTCGCAGGGGAATTGACGTCAGTCACCTGATGAAGGTTTGTGCCGAAATATAGTGACACTTGTTTAGACTATTTTCCGAATTTTGAGACCAAGTCACTTGTATTGTGATTTATTAGAAATGACCGGTGTCAAGAATACGGGAAAAGCGTTCGAAAGGAAAACAGCGATTTCATCCAAACGTTGTAACACAAAAACGTTAGTGGGGCAGCCCCTTGACCCGAGTCCAGATCTGACGGACCTGGTACCGGACCTGGTACCGGATCTGGTACCGGACCTGGTACCGGACCTGGTACCGGACCTGGTACCGGACCTGGTACCGGACCTGGTACCGGACATGGTGCCGAACCTGGTGCCGGACCTGGTGTCGGACCTGGTGCCGAACCTGGTGCCGGACCTGGTGCCGGACCTGGTACCGGACCTGGTGTCGGACCTGGTCCCGGACCTGGTCCCGGACCTGGTGCCGGACCTGGTACCGGACCTGGTCCCGGACCTAGTGCCGGACCTGGTGTCGGACCTGGTCCCGGACCTGGTACCGGACCTGGTACCGGACCTGGTGCCGGACCTGGTACCGGACCTGGTGCCGGACCTGGTACCGGACCTGGTGCCGGACCTGGTGCAGGACCTGGTGTCGGACCTGGTCCCGGACCTGGTGCCGGACCTGGTACCGGACCTGGTCCCGGACCTGGTGCCGGACCTGGTGTCGGACCTGGTCCCGGACCTGGTACCGGACCTGGTACCGGACCTGGTGCCGGACCTGTTACCGGACCTGGTGTCGGACCTGGTACCGGACCTGGTGCCGGACCTGGTGCCGGACCTGGTGCCGGACCTGGTGCCGGACCTGGTGCCGGACCTGGTGCCGGACCTGGTGCCGGACCTGGTACCGGACCTGGTACCGGACCTGGTGCCGGACCTGGTGCCGGACCTGGTGCCGGACCTGGTGCCGGACCTGGTACCGGACCTGGTACCGGACCTGGTGCCGGACCTGGTGCCGGATCTGGTGCCGGACCTGGTGCCGGACCTGGTGTCGGACCTGGTGCCGGACCTGGTGCTGGACCTGGTACCGGACCTGGTGCCGGACCTGGTGCCGGACCTGGTGCCGGACCTGGTGCCGGACCTGGTACCGGACCTGGTGCCGGACCTGAGTGGTGCCGTCAGTCACGACTCGACGAGATGCTCCTGACAACAGCCTCACAGATACAACCTCACAGGTTGTATCGGTTACCAGTTGCAGGCTGTTCGAGCAGGGATCGAGTCGGTAGGTGTGGACACTGGACTCGCGCCGGCCGGGCGGGAGAGAGCTGATGACGCACGGTTATTTTCATAGTGAGCGTTGCAGTCTTCGGCCCGACTCTTGCGCCGTCCAGACCAACAGTTCAACGGCTCGTTGGCAAATGTCATCGGTTCAACCGCTGGTCGCTTAGTGTAAACTTCATTTCATACCCACTTTGCCACAATTATCATCTTGGTCACATGAAATCACGATAAGCAACTGAAGTATACGTTTAGACTAAACACTGGATTATGCTGTGGAATATGACGTCAACATTTCAGAGTGTTCGAGCAATGTTTGCAATACAAACTGTAACGTCTTGTACATACTGGAGCCAAGTAACCGGCGTTGATCAAGCAATGAGACCTCAGCCCGCAGATGACATGGCAGCAACCGCCCGCTCTCCGCGCCCCACCGCCCGCGCTAGATCACTGTCATCACTAAACTTCTAAGACCGACTCCCGCGACGAGAAAAACAGGCTCCTCCCTAACGAGTATCCCCTCAACTATAACTGCCGGTGGTGGCCGCTAGATGGCAGAGGTCGCTACACACTACATATATATCATGTTTTGGTCGGGATAAGCCCACTCAGGCCCGCTCGGCAGGCCATTGTGAAACCAGATATGAAGGAGAAGGGATAAAGTGCTGGCAAAGTGAAACGTTGACTAGACGACCGTCCAATGGCTTACAGTGCCCTCTCTCGTAGGGTGAGGATGCGGGGAGGGCCCAAGCCATGAAGACGGTCACCACTCCCGGACGACGACTTCTGGCCGTCACATGCCCGTTGCCAGGAGACCGCCCGTCCCGGGTTAGAGTGGCCGTTGCCAGGAGACCGCCCGTCCCGGGTTAGCGTGGCCGTTGCCAGAAGACCGCCCGTCCCGGGTTAGCGTGGCCGTTGCCAGAAGACCGCCCGTCCCGGGTTAGCGTGGCCGTTGCCAGAAGACCGCCCGTCCCGGGTTAGAGTGGCCGTTGTCAGGAGACTACCCGTCCTGGGTTAGAGTGGCCGTTGCCAGGAGACTGCCCGTCTCGGGTTAGCGTGGGCGTTGTCAGGAGACCGCCCGTCCCGGGTTAGCGTGGCCGTGGCCCGGGTTAGAGTGGGCGTGGCCACGCTAACCACGGGCCACGGCCACGCTACCCGGCCACGGCCACGGCCACGCTACGGCCACGATACGGCCACGCCACGCCACGCCACGGCCACGGCCACGTCACGGTTAGCGTGGCCACGGCCACGCTAACCCGGGTGGGTTAGCGTGGCCGTGGCCGTTGTCAGGAGACTGCCCGTCCCGGGTTAGCGTGGGCGGTGCCAGGAGACCGCCCGTCCCGGGTTAGAGTGGGCGTTGCCAGGAGACCGCCAGTCCCGGGTTAGCGTGGGCGGTGCCAGGAGACCGCCCGGGTTAGCGTGGCCGTTGCCAGGAGACCGCCCGTCCCGGGTTAGAGTGACCGTTGTCAGGAGACTGCCCGTCCCGGGTTAGCGTGGCCGTTGTCAGGAGACTGCCCGTCCCGGGTTAGCGTGGGCGGTGCCAGGAGACCGCCCGTCCCAGGTTAGAGTGGGCGTTGCCAGGAGACCGCCAGTCCCGGGTTAGCGTGGGCGGTGCCAGGAGACCGCCCGTCCCGGTTTAGTGTGGCCGTTGTCAGGAGACTTCCCGTCCCGGGTTAGCGTGGCCGTTGTCAGGAGACTGTCCGTTCCGGGTTAGCGTGGTCGTTGTCAGGAGACTGCTCGTCCCGGGTTAGCGTGGCCGTTGTCAGGAGACCGCCCGTCCCGGGTTAGCGTGGCCGTTGCCAGAAGACCGCCCGTCCCGGGTTAGAGTGGCCGTTGCCAGGAGACCGCCCGTCCCGGGTTAGCGTGGCCGTTGCCAGAAGACCGCCCGTCCCAGGTTAGAGTGGCCGTTGTCAGGAGACTGCCCGTCCTGGGTTAGAGTGGCCGTTGCCAGGAGACTGCCCGTCTCGGGTTAGCGTGGGCGTTGTCAGGAGACCGCCCGTCCCGGGTTAGCGTGGCCGTGGCCCGGGTTAGAGTGGGCGTGGCCACGCTAACCACGGGCCACGGCCACGCTACCCGGCCACGGCCACGGCCACGCTACGGCCACGCCACGCCACGCCACGGCCACGGCCACGTCACGGTTAGCGTGGACACGGCCACGCTAACCCGGGTGGGTTAGCGTGGCCGTGGCCGTTGTCAGGAGACTGCCCGTCCCGGGTTAGCGTGGGCGGTGCCAGGAGACCGCCCGTCCCGGGTTAGAGTGGGCGTTGCCAGGAGACCGCCAGTCCCGGGTTAGCGTGGGCGGTGCCAGGAGACCGCCCGGGTTAGCGTGGCCGTTGCCAGGAGACCACCCGTCCCGGGTTAGAGTGACCGTTGGCAGGAGACTGCCCGTCCCGGGTTAGCGTGGCCGTTGTCAGGAGACTGCCCGTCCCGGGTTAGCGTGGGCGGTGCCAGGAGACCGCCCGTCCCGGGTTAGAGTGGGCGTTGCCAGGAGACCGCCAGTCCCGGGTTAGCGTGGGCGGTGCCAGGAGACCGCCCGTCCCGGGTTAGAGTGGCCGTTGTCAGGAGACTTCCCGTCCTGGGTTAGCGTGGCCGTTGTCAGGAGACTGCCCGTCCCGGGTTAGCGTGGCCGTTGTCAGGAGACTGCCCGTCCCGGGTTAGCGTGGCCGTTGTCAGGAGACCGCCCGTCCCGGGTTAGCGTGGGCGTTGTCAGGAGAATGCCAGTCCTGGGTTAGCGTGGCCGTTGTCAGGAGACCGCCCGTCCCGGGTTAGCGTGGCCGTTGCCAGGAGACTGCCCGTCCCGGGTTAGCGTGGGCGTTGTCAGGAGACCGCCAGTCCCGGGTTAGCGTGGCCGTTGTCAGGAGACTGTCCGTCCCGGGTTAGCGTGGGCGTTGTCAGGAGACCGCCCGTCCCGGGTTAGCGTGGCCGTTGTCAGGAGACTGCCCGTCCCGGGTTAGCGTGGGCGTTGTCAGGAGACCGCCCGTCCCGGGTTAGCGTGGCCGTTGCCAGGAGACTGCCCGTCCCGGGTTAGCGTGGGCGTTGCCAGGAGACCGCCCGTCCCGGGTTAGTGTGGCCGTTGCCAGGAGACTGCCCGTCCCGGGTTAGAGTGGCCGTTGCCAGGAGACCGCCCGTCCCGGGTTAGCGTGGCCGTTGCCGGGAGACCGCCCGTCCCGGGTTAGCGTGGCCGTTGCCAGGAGACTTCCCGTCCCGGGTTAGCGTGGCCGTTGTCAGGAGACCGCCCGTCCCGGGTTAGCGTGGGCGGTGCCAGCAGATGGAAGCTCGACTGTCGGGCGGATAAGAAGGACCTACACAAACAACATGTACAAGTAATAGTTTTATATTTTCAGTATTTGCCCACTGATAATGTAGTGTTAAAAGGAAATGTTGACCTTTTGATTTATTTATCTGCATTTGTCTCTGACACATGTATGGTATCAAATTGATCGTGCCTCAATTTAAAATGAAATAACAATTTTTTGTTAAAAAAAATTGGAGGGGGGTGGGGAAATAAAAAATATATACTTACCTATGGTGACGAACAGTATGATCCATCACTATCTCTGGTTTGAATGTTGATTTATAAACAAGTCATAGGGCTATACATGAAGTAATTGCGCCAAGAAGCGTGACAATGTCCCTGATTGGTCAATTAAATAAATGGCCGACACTAAATATGTCGCCGTTGGGTGCATAAGTGTACTTCCGATTTAATTGCATTTTTGCATGGTTTGTTTTTTGATTGATGATGACATTTTTTTTGTGTGCGTGATAAGCTAAAGCTTGTCATTTGCTTAGCATAAAGCTTAGTGTTATATACAGCCAGAGACAAAACAAAACAAAACTTCTAATGTTGATTTTTTTTTAAAACAAATTGAGGGTCGCAACCACTAACTAGGCCGTCGTTGGATGCATAAGTTAACTGCTAATTTAGTTACCTTTTTATTCAATGTTTTTTTTCAGGGATGTCTGGGCACATAATCACAACAGAGTGCAAGGATATATTTTCCACACCGTTTTGTCAACAACAACAAAAATACGGAAGAAGCCCGGAATTTGATGGGAACCCGAAATTCGTTACCAAGTACTAGACAGTACCGGTCGTTATAAGTGTGGAACGCTTATCAACTTTAACTTGAAATATCTCTCGGAAAGAATTTGTATATGCAAAATGCGATGAATTTACAATATTGTTTGGTCTCATCTGTCAATTTTAAGTAATAACTCCATTTTTGTGGAAAAGGCCATTATGTCCCTTTAATTATCAGCTAAGGAATAGTAGAAGCGACCGTTCATGGACTTCGAATAGAACATCGGACATTCGACAGCCGCGGTGTCAAAAACGGCCTGTGTGAATCAGACTTTATCAGCCTGCGCGAATCAGACCTTGCAGTGGTTAACGAAGCGTCGACAGCCAAACCACTATCACCTTGAACTGAAGGTTAGGAACCGCCACAGTGGAACCTGATTATTGTGCAGTGTGCACTGCCACAGTGTTGCATGGATCCAGTGAAAACGTCAATGGGTCACCTATTGACCAAACATCACCCATTGACCATACTCACCATAGTGATATTGAGGAAATCGTGTCTTATTCAAAGCGACTTCGAAGTACCAATAATCCGAAACAAAGGCATTTACCAACCGCATTTCACCAGGGAACACCCAATTCCCGACCGATCCTTATCAACTGCACACTTCTCTTCACATCTCCGACTTCCTTTCCATCTCGCTCGGCGTCCGCCCACGGTACTGAAACAGGTGGTCAGCTGCCGGCCCGAGAGGACCTGCCCTCCCCCGCGGCCGGCCCCGGGGGCCCTGTCAGTCAGTCTCCACTCTCCAGACCTCACTCTCTCGCCGGCCGGCAGAGAGGCACCCGCTCGGAACAGAGTGCGTGACCGGAGCGCCAGCCGTGACCACCGCGGCACTTTCGGCGCATCGAAAGTGTGCATATTGAGGTGATAATGCCGTCTTGATTCGCCGCGTGTGCCGACGTTCCGCTGACCAGTGACCGTATACGCTTCAGCGATGGTTAGGACGCTCGTTGCAGTTTTAGGTTCGCCGTCCGGCAATGGACTGCGCTAAACTTCCTGGCTGGAACACGCTACGACGCACGGTTGGGTTTAGTTACTTAACTGTCATGGGATCTGAGATCTCATGGAACCATGGAACCGCATCGGTTCCCTATCCAGCGCCAAATGTGTATCTGTTAGAAGCTCCCAGGTAGAGCCCTTCATGGAATTGGAATCCCCGTGGAACTCATGGAACGGGATGGAAATGTGTGGGAATTAGGCCATTTTTTGGAAATGTAACGGGTTGGAACGGGTTTCGGACAGACCATATAATTTGTTAGCACCTCAAAAATGAAATATGCTGAAACGGGTGGGAATGAGAGCCCCATCAATTATGAATTCGGATTGGAACGGGTTTGGGTCTGGCTGAATGGGCTGGAACGGGATGGAGCTGAAAATGTGACCCATGAAGGTCTCTACTCCCAAGCTACGTGTTACTCACCACACGTATTACGCCACCTGTCCCTTGTCAAACAGTCCGTTGCCTTAACTACCGGATCGTATAGCAGGCAGTTTACGCCAGCTCAATGCAACCTTTTCATAGACCGCGAATCGTTTGTCTAATGACGTCATATCCGGTGAGGCTGGCGAGTCTCCGTCGTTCATGCGTGACAGGCGGAAGACGACAATCATTTCTGACGGCGGGTGGGCGGGACGGAGGGTAGGCTCGGGCGGGTGAACCATACAGGCTTGGACGGGTGGACCATGCAGGTTTGGGCGGGTGGACCATGCAGGCTTGGGCGGGTGGACCATACAGGCTTGGGCGGGTGGACCATACAGGCTTGGACGGGTAGGCCGTACAGAGGGTAAGCTTGGGCTGATGGACCGTACAGGCTTGGACGGGTGGACCATGCAGGTTTGGGCGGGTGGACCATGCAGGCTTGGGCGGGTGGACCATACAGGCTTGGGTGGGTGGACCATACAGGATTGGACGGGTGGACCATGCAGGCTTGGACGGGTAGGCCGTACAGAGGGTAAGCTTGGGC
>JAXIVJ010006119.1:52500-69073 GCA_036785665.1 Chirona hameri | reverse complement strand
AAACAAAATCACAAATCCGAGACAGCCATTTGGAAGAAAATTTAATTTCCTTTCTTTTGACGTTTTTTTATTTGCAATTTGCTTTGAAACTCTATTTTTACGATTTGTCCAACATTTATCGTTTCTTCCACCAAAATGGCATGACATGACGTCATTAAAACGTTATTATCTCCCAAAATACTACATAAATTTCATTGAAATTTAGTGAGAAGACGTAGAATTGGTGCAGTATAAGGCATTGCAAGTATCACGTTGATATCAATCACAGTTTTTTAAAAAAAACGGGAAAGCAAAGGATACATACAAACTTCAAATTCAATCACTTGAGAGAAGAAAAAAAACTCGCTTCATGAAGTTTTCTCCTAAGATCATTGTTTTTCTCGTTCAGTGCAGAGAACGCGCAGGGGGGGGGGGGGGGAGGGGGTACTTGTATTGCATCCCCCCATCCCCCCAGATTCTTGTGTGTGGTGTGTGTGTGTGTGTGTGTGTGTGTGTGTGTGTGTGTGTGTGTGTGTGTGTGTGTGTAGGGGGGGGGGGGGATTTGCCCCTGATGCCCCCCTGGATCCGCCAGTGGGGGCGGATGCCATCTGGCAGTGTGGTGGAAGGCAATATTTATTTACTAATAGGTGGAAGAGGTCATGCCGGGGGGAAGGGTACGAGCAAACAATGTTCTCGAAACTCTTTTTTTTGTTAAAAACCTTTCGAAACCTTAGATTTGTTTAGGGAAAGCGGAAAACGACGCCATTTCGCGCGCCATTTTTGATACAACTGCTTGCCTGTCAATTGCCAAAGTCCTGTTAATTTGTTTACCTGGGGTCTCCTCAGGTCACGTCACTAAGTCAAGTCTAGTGATCCCACCTCCAAAAAATGTGAGGTCGTGCCGCCGCAGCACATTGTTTGACCGATCAGTTAGATACTCACAGGATTTAATCAGGTCACAAACACTTACAATTCTGCTATTTCGAATGATTTTTAAATCGCTGACCTAAGGTGAAGTCTATTTTGTGAACTCCTAATTATAAGTCATTGGGGAAACATGAAAATGCATATAAATCCACAGGAAATGGCTAAATTTGCCCAATTTTCACCAGAGTCCCGCATCTTTTGCAAAATGCAAAGATCCAATGGCGGATCTAGGGTTGGGCAAAATGGGCAATTCCCCCCCCCCCCCCCAAACCGCCTGAAATCGGTGCAAGATTGACACATTCCTGATATAGAAGAAAATATCAGCAACTTTTATAAGGAAAGTTAGCTTTAACACGCGCCCTGGACGGGTAGGGAGGCAAGGGCGGATTCAGGATATTTTAGAAGAGGTGGCGCAGGCAAATTTAGGGGCGCCTTCAAAGAAAGGGCGCCGTCACTGACTGAAAGGGCGCCGTCAATGGCCGAAAGGGCGCCGTCACTGGCCGTAAGGGCACCGTCACTGGCCGGAAGGGCGCCTCGGGTCAAAAGGGCCAGGTCATGACCTGTATGACCTGATACTCGGTAAGTTACTTTCAACAGGGCGCCCAAAAAGGGCGTCCAATCGGTCCAAAGGGACGCTGCGTGCTCACGAGCTGTCCATCGCCGGGCGCCTGGTGGCGCCCGGCGACGCCCGGCGACGGACAGTCCGTGGGGCGTCCTTCTGGCGGGGGGGGGGGGGCCACCCCCTGGATCCGCCCCTGGAGGGAGGGGCTGGCGAAATCCACCCACCCCTCCGGTTTTCGCAGATAGCGAAAAATGGCGGCGCTGCGCGCCACCGTTTTTTGCATACATGTTTCGAAATTAACTATGTATGTATGTATGTATGTATTGACATTTAACCCGCGCGGCGCTGGGGGGTAAATTTTACCCCCCCTCCCGGATTTTCTCCATAACTTGAAAACTATGACAGATATCAAAATGAAACTTTCGGTACCTTATGTACATCAATTCTACATCTTGTGTTACAATTTTTTTGAAATTCGTGAGAATTTGAGGAGATAATGACGTTTTAGTGACGTCATGTCATGTCATTTTTGGTGAAAAAACGTTAAATGTTTGAAAAATCTTAGAAAATAGCGTGTTGATGAAAATCGCAAAATAAAAAGCGTCAAACGAAAGCAAATAACATTGTCTTTAACATGGCTATCTCAGATATTCAAAATTTTGGGTTTTTGACCCCAAAAAAGCAAAAAAATGATTTTTGGGGAAGAATTTCCACAAAAGTTTTTTGTTTTAAGATTTTCAAAAAACCGGAAGATTTATTAGAGAACCGAGTATGAACGATGTTCAAACCAATTTCAAAGCAATTTCTTTATTTTTGACTGACTTATGGCTCTCTAAGAATAAGTAACTCATGACGTCATTTTTTAAAATTGCGTTTTTTGGCTTTTACTGACCAGATACAGACAAATAAATGCCACAACTGTATTTCGAAGACAAAACTAGTCTAGAAACATGCAATGTTATTTAGATTAATCAATTTCAAATTTTGACCTTATTGTGACCTGACCTTGACCTGAGGGCAATATATGGTGTCAAGCTAGGAAAATGGCTGCTTCTATCGAATTATACGTGTAAAATAACCCATACAACATGTGTCGCATGGCTTTCGTAGACCTGTGACCTTTTTGTGACCTGATCTTGACCTTGACCTTTGCTTACAATTTCACTTTTACTTATTGCGGGAGATGCATTGTACATTTGGGAGCACTTTGTGAGATAATAGTTGCAATACAAGGCTTTGGATGGAAGTATAGCCCAAAAACCCAAATACTTACATTTTGACACTTGACCTGCCCGTGACCTCACATGTGACCTTATGTTAATATTTTCGGCATGCGTTAGATTCTACTCACTGAGAGCTTTCGATCCCCGCCTTGCGCATCTCGCTGCGGTTATTGGTTCGGAAGATACGAGGGGGGGGGGGGGTAAAAATTTACCCCCCAGCGCCGCACGTTCGGATGGAGACCCCAGCGCCGCGCGGGTTAAAACACTCTCCAACATAAAATGGGCTATTCCGAGTGTCGAGTCGATAAACGTTGTTAAAAGGTGAGACATGTTAAAAAGGCACTCGTAAGCAGCATTCATACAGCAAAATATAAAAAACATACATCCATACACACAATACGCACACAACACACGCACGTACGCACATATTCATCCAGTCCCAGCTAAATTATTACACAGTGCATGCCTAAAAGACGCGAGAGTCGAGTTCCCGCATTATGCCATTTTTTTTATCTCGGGTCATCTCAGGTCAGGTCACCAGACCAGATCACGTGATGACCCCACCTCCAAACGTTTGCGGTAGTACCGCAGCCATAGTTTTAGGCGATCGGTTTCAATCTTGCAGGATTTGATAAGATGATAGATACCTACAATTAGTTTATCTCAGATTTGTTTTATATCGGTGACGTAAGATCATGGTCAATTTCGTGACCGCCAACACTTTTTTTGTCAATAACTATCGACATGATGAATATAGAGAAGTGAAAACGGTACCAATGTGTTTATCTCGTTGAGTCACGTCTCCTAATATGCAACATGACCTAATTGGGGTCACCACTTGACCTTGACCTGAGATCAAATTTCTCAGTTGACCTAACCTAGTCAACATTAACATGATTCAAAGCGCCTTGACGAGACAAACATGATGGCGTCAAACGTAATGCTTTATCTTTATTAGGTAAAAAGTTATTTGTGAAAAACAGTTTTGCCAAAAAATAACTTTTTTGACATTTGATGACCACTAGAGCCTAACTATTGACCTGAGCTAAAATCCGAGGACACCCTGCCGATTGAATTTTTCAAGAGCTTTCCCTAACTTTTCGTTTGTCCCTAGCTATCATATAGTTCATGTAATATCTGGGGATTTCTGGAGCGAAGTCCTAAAACTGTAAAATCTGACCTTTAATCACCTCTGGTGACCTCAATATTGACCTGACCTAAAACAAATATCGATATACGTTCGATAGAGCTTGTCTCGACCTATCTAACACCGTTTTCTGCTTGTCGTTACGTTGCGGATTTTCGAGATCATAGGGGGGCGTTTCGACGCCCCCCTCGAACTCGGCTCCTATGGGACATACACCAAGCCCGAAAACATCATTCGAAAGCTTGTCCAAATGTATTTGGAAACTATTTCGGCATTTTCTTACAGGTCAATATTGAGGTCACCAGAGGTCATCAAAGTTCAAAATTTTCCATTTTTAGGACTTCGTTCCAGAAACCTCCAGATACACAGGAACTATGCTAGCTAGGAACAAACGTAAAAAAGCAATGGAAGCTCTTGAAACATTAAATCGACACGGATCGCCACGTGTCCTCAGATTTCAGCTCAGATCAATAGCCTAGGCTCCAGAGCTCATCAAATGTAAAAATACTATTTTTTAGCAAAAGAGTTTTCACGAATTACTTTTTACCTGAATATGATAAGGAAATAATTTTGATGTCATCATGTTTGTCTCGTCAAGGCGCTTCGAATCATATTCATGGTGACCAGGTTAGGTCAACTTAGATATTTGCCCTCAGGTCAAGGTCAAGTGGTGACCCAATTAGGTCATATTGACATTGGGCGACGTGCCTCGACGATATAAACACATTGGTGTCAGTTTCACTTCTCTATCTTTGTTTTGTCGAGTTATTGACAAAAAAGTGTTGGTGACCTCGGATGACCTCGGCTGACCTGTAGGGGTCACTGAACAAAAATGCACCTGGGTCTTCAAGAATGTCCTATGATAACATGATCTAGAAGAAATTGGGCTGATATCGTGCGTATCCTCAGAATAGGAAGCATTTGAATATTTCCCCCATTGACTTATAATGGGTAGGTCACGAAATTGACCACCCTTAGGTCACTGATATCAAACATCCGAGATAAACGAATTGTAGGCACCTAGGACCTTATTAAATTCTGTAAGTACGATGTCGATCAGCCAAAACTGTGGCTATGGTGTGACCACAAGCTTTTTTGGAGCTGGGGTCACGTGACCTGGTCTGGTGACCTGACCTAAGATGACCCGATGTATTTTTTTAACATAATGTGGACAATTGATGCCATAACAGCTATGCTAAAAACGGTGGCGCTGCGCGCCGCCGTTTTTCTGCTATCCTTGACAAACCTGAGGGAGGGGGCGTCTAAACACCCCCCCCCCCCCGGCACGGAGCGGGTTAAATCAGCTATCAATGCATACGCAAGCCAAATCCGATGCGTTTTCATAATTGTGTGAGACTTTTTGGAATTCCCCCCCCCCCCAACCACCCGTTCTGGATACGCCAATGCAAAGATCCATGTGGTATTTGTATCCTGTGACCTCCACGAGGTAAAATCTATTCACCCTGAGGTCATACTTCATTTTTTTCCATAACTTTTTTACCGAACCAGTAAGGCGCCGTAGTTGGCGATGAACGAGCGAACGCAAAGGAAATGTATGGTGAATTTAAACTCGATCAGAGAAGTAGTTTCTGAGATACAAATACGTGGTGCACACGTGCACACGTGCAGAAGCACCCCACCCTGACTTGTGAGAATGTGGCGGATGAGAGATCACTAACCACACTCCAAATTTGAACACAATCGTCTCAGCAGTTGCCTCCACCCACTCCAAATTATGTGACGACGTTCCTGATCCAACCACCCCCTCTCCCCCACTCTGCCGCCAATGTGTGATGTTCAAAGGATATTGAAATTCAAGATATTCCGGAAATAATGTAAAGATACTTATTTTGGCTGGGAAATACTAAAACGTTGGAATAGCATGACATTTGCATTTGATTTGTATACATTTATCACCAGGTAAACATATTTTATTTTAATTGAATACCTATCAAGCGAAAAATGACATGGAAATACTGAAATCAAGGTGGGCAACATTTCTTGACTGGGGGGGGGGGGGGGGCAAAACGGCTCACGGGCTGGGGGGGGGGGGGGGGGGGGGGGGGGCATTTGCCCCCCCCCCCCCCAGTAGTTAACATGTTAAAATAGGCCCTGGTTGTTCCGAAGTGTTCCAAAGTGTAGATCCTGGAGAAATATTGATATTTGAGTGGCGTCTGTATTCCCACGCTGGATAAACGCAGCCAACAATCTGTGTGTAATTCACGTGCCTTTATGCATAGGGAACCTCCATTCTGGAGAAATTCGTTAAATTACAAGTGGGTTAAATTGCTGTAGCTGTGTCAGAGATGGGTTGGTTGGAGTTGGAGATGGTTGAAGATGGATTTTTTTGCGATTTGACAGAGAAGCGAGCGCCAAAGGCGCAAGATGACGCACATGCTAAATCGTTTAGCGAGCACCGAAAGCGCGAGACGTTAAATAACTAAAAAGTCCAACAAGTCCGAACCCGGCAAGCCCCGCAAGCCCCGCAAGCCCCGCAAGCCCCGCAAGCCCGCAAGCCCTGCATGCTCCGCAAGCCCCGCAAGCCCCGCAAGCCCCGCAAGCCCCGCAAGCCCCGCAAGCCCCGCAAGCCCCGCATGCTCCGCAAGCCCAGCAAGCCCCGCAAGCCCCGCAAGCCCCGCAAGCCCAGCAAGCCCCGCAAGCCCAACAAGTCCAGCAAGTCCCGACAAGTTCAACAAGTCAAAACAGTCCTTTATAAAAATCTCCCATCTATCGGGATTACGAATCTATGGGATTGCGACGCGGAGCGAGCACAAGGCGCTGGCATATATATTTGAGTAGTGTCCGTTTTGCACCCACACAAGCCCCACAAGCCCCGCAAGCCCCCGCAAACCCCACAAGCCCCGCAAGCCCCGCATGCTCCGCAAGCCCCTCAAGCCCGCAAGCCCCGCAAGCCCCACAAGCCCCGCAAGCCCCCAGCAAGTCCCGCAAGCACCGCAAGCCCAGCAAGTCAGCAAGTCGACAAGTTCAACAAGTCAAAACAGTCCTTTATACTAATCTCCATCCATCTATCGGGATTGCGAATCTATGGGATTGCGACGCGGAGCGAGCACAAGGCGCTAGCATATCTATTTGAGTAGTGTCCGTTTTGCACTCGAATCACAGTTTTCGTGTCTGTCCGCAATTGAATTCACGTGCCTTTGTGAGTATGGGAACCTCCGTTCCGGTGAAACAATCCCGGATAAATTTAATATTTCAGCGGCGTCAAATCCGAGCCGAGGTCCCGGCCGGCCGTGTGGTACAGGGGCAGGGAGGGGTGTTGGTGGAAGGGGGTCATACCGGGGGATGATGGGAGAACGAGGGGGGGGGGGGGGGGGGGGGTACGAACCAACAATGGCCTCGAAACCCGCTCAAAAAGGCACCGAAACTCCGTCCAGGCCCGCTATAACTCGGCACGTATCAGTAGCTGCACATACCGCACCTGCGTCATGACGTCACTGAATTCACGTGCATTTGTGAGCATGGGGCCTCCGTCCAGGAGAATCCCGAGAAATATTAATAGTTGAGCGGAGTCTGTAGTTCCAAGCTGGGAAAACGCAGCCAACAATCTGCGTATAATTCACGTGCCTTTGTGCATAGGGAACCTCCATTCAGGAGAAATTCGTTAAATTACAAGTGCGTTAAATAGCTATAGCTGTGTCTGAGATGGGTTGGTTGGAGTTCGAGATGGATTGGGGTGAACTAAATAAAGTTAATTCAAGAGTCAAAAAAGTCCAAGTAAAAAAAGTCAAGAAAGTCAAAAAGGCAAAAAAAGTAAAAAAGCAAAAAAGTAGCCCGCAAGCCCCGCAAGCCCCGCAAGTCCCGCAAGTCACGCAAGCCCCGCAAGTCACCCAAGCCCGCAAGCCCGGCAAGCCCGCCAAGTAGAAAAAAAAAATACAAATCTCCATCCATCTATCGGGATTGCGAATATATGGGATTGCGACACGGAGCGAGCACAAGGCGCTAGTCTAACTTACTATTTGAAGAGCCTCAGTCTGCCTGTGTGTCTGTGTGTCTGTTCTTTCGGTCACACCCAGGGATATTAAGAACTGACCGAACCAAGCCATAGTGCTGCGGAAAGTTCCGACCAGCATGGCGCTCGAACCCATTACCTTTGTGTTACCAGGAAGACGCTCTAACTATTGACCTAACCAATCGTTGCCCACGGGTTCCGTAGGAAGGCTGCCTCTCCCCTACCACTGCTGGCTCGGCTCGGCATGGGGCGGAGCCTGTTCGGTGGTTGGGACGGAGCCTGTGTAACACGACCCCGGGCTACGTGCTGCCTGACCTGGGCTCAGGTGGCAGCGTCTCCCGTGGAGCGGAATTAACCCACTTATGAGTGCTCCCGAAAAATGTAGACAGGTTAACCCTCGCCCTACGGGGGGGGTGGGGGGGGAACTGACAGCCCCCCCTGATGTTTTTCTTGAATAACTTTTACACATGCGGTGCATCTGGCTGAAATTTTTGGTAGCTGAGTTTTACAACCATTATACGTATGCTGTAAAAATTTAATTGAAATTAGTTTAGTAGTTTGGGAGGTATCATGTTTTAATGACGTCATGTTGGTCAAAATGAGAATATTTGAAAAATCGTAGAAAACAGAGTTTAAAAGCAAATTGCAAACACAATTCACCAAAGATAGAAAATGGCATTCTCTTTAAAATTGCAATCTCGGATTTCCATATAGTTTGGTTTTTGACCCCTAAAATGAAAAAAACTTGATTTTTGGGGAAAACCCCCACAAAATCAAAATTTTCAAAAATGTTACAAAAAAACAGAATATATGTAAGATAATTGGGTATGAAAAATTCCCATACCAAATTTCAAAACAATATCTTCATTTTTTGACTGAGTGATGGCTCCCTAAGTGTAAGAAACTGATGACGTCATTAAAACAAAAACGTTTTTTGACTTTTTTTGACAAGATACGAACCCAACATTACCTTTTCTGTATTTCTGAGCCTAAACTGGTCTAGGAACATGCCTTTTTATTTGCATTTATTGATTCCTAATTTTGAGGTTTTCTGAAGAGCAAAATCGCTGTTCTGGACGTGGTAAATCCGAGGTCATTCACTTGACCTGGAACCTAAAAATCGCATATTGTTAGATTCCTCTCATGACAGGCAACATGCTGGTTCTTACTTCATTGCTCTAAGTTGCTTGGTTTGGAAGTTAACAGGGGGCCTGTCAGTCCCCCCGTAGGGCGAAGAAGAAAAAGGCTCCCGTAGGGCGAGGGTTAACGGGCCACTGGGTTATCGGGTCAATGGGATATCGGGTCAAGTTATCTCTCGGAAAAATGTAAATGTGTTAACGGGTTATTGGGTGAACGGGTTAATTGCATTCGTTTTTGTATTCAAATGATCACCATCATATATACAGTGATTATCAAATGGGAATTGCCCCTCATGGGGTATTCGAGCTTTCGCCTGGGTTAACAGCGATTGAGCACCTAAGTGAGAAATTATATCTGATTCGTTTGATGATGTCGCACAATACACACACACATCCACCCCAGTTTCTGTTTCACTGTCACCACATTGTCGCAAAAGCACCAAAACTAATTAATGCTAAATGATGCGTAATTTTTGTGCTACGGTTTATGTGTCGTTATACACTGGGAACCACTGCTTTAGACTAGGAGCAACAGCACGCATATCTACTTATATTCCTGCTCCTAGATGGCACCAGTAGTGAACGCCTGAAGTATGCTGTACCGGATAGCTTAAAGCTTAGAACTGCGGTCGGCGCCATGTGGAGGGGAAGAAATGTACGAGTCATTCTGGTCATCAACAGGGGGTAACCACAACACTTGACGCTGATAACTACTGATAACTACTGTACCATTGCGCAACCTCTAGGATCTAGGATGAAATATTCCATAAACAGTTGTGAATAAACAGTTTGCATTTGAAGTCATCTGCTGCTTACATGAAGTGCAACTTTTCTGAGCTGATGTATATGCTCTGTTCATCACAACCGAATAGCTTCATGTTTATAATTACGCTTCGGTACACTGACAGACATCGGAGACTCTTGAGAGTTCTCAGAAACCATACAAGCGTCGATTTAGTCTTGCAGAGAGACATATTTTAAGAGTACTTTCGAGGGGTCTTTTGGTCTCAATATTATTATTTTTGTCAAGGTTCTGACTGGAAACTATTGAATCTTGCTTGAGAATGTCTGAAAAAAGTAGCGGCGCCGGGATTGAACCTGGGATCCTTCACATGTTAAGCGAGCGTTATACCACTGAGCTACCAAGGTAGGCAAAAAGACGGTACCAACCAAGGGCAATTGCTGGGTGAGGTTGATACTTACCGACTATAAATAAATAAATAAAAAATTCCGTGTATAAATATTGTTTGGTTAACAAGTGATGGTAAGAAAGTAATATTTACAAATCAAAACATTCGAAAAACTAATAGTTATTCGGTATTTACTTGAATAAAAGTAGGTTTCCGTCGTTGCGATTAAAGCGACACCTGCAGTGCTATGGTGGCGCCATCTGCGTGGAATGAATTACATTTCGGGATTCTCTCAGGAGACCATTTCACTGTTCTCAACAGCTTACTGCAAAAAACATCTGCGGGTTCGATTCTCGATCGGGACAGACTTTTTTTTATTCGTTGACTTCCTGATGGTCTCAGAGACATAACATGGTCAGGCTGGAGGACATATTTACTCTCAACAACCAACGCCGGAGACCATGTCTATTTCTCAGCCAAGACCATCCACTGAAGGTCTCGAAATGGAAACCGCGCGGGTTTCTCAGGGAAGAGCATTCAGCAAAAGTTATCAAAAGTGTTTCTGAGTGCACGCCTGACTGGCCACCGGCTAATGTTATTACAGAGGGGGCAGAAGGGTGACAATTATTGTCTCCGAAGTTTGGAATTTGTATTGGAATTTGTATTTAATACACACACCTCCGCTCCCGCAAAATGTGATGTTACTAACACAAACATCACCTGTAAAATTACTTGGAAAAATATTAATATTTAGAGGCTGCGCAATGGCCCCTCCAAGATTACACGGTCCCTCTAATATAGGCGTATGGCCTATTGCTCATTGTTTTATGAAGTCGGGTACAAGGAACTTCCAAACGGAGGTGGGATGAATTAATCTCGTACTTTATTGTTGCAGCAAGTGATTTATGAAGTTAATCAGTACAGTAACAATAATAATAACTTTGCGGGCTTTAGCGCCGAACAAGGCATGCGGTACCGATAATATCAGTGCACGCGTTATTGTAGAGTGTGCGGAGGAGTTGGTGGTACCGCTCACCAAGATATGTAGGATTTCTGTCGCAGCTGGAGTCTTCCCGGAGAGATGGAAGCAGGCAAACATTATTCCGATTTTAAAAAAAGACGACAAAATCTGCCTAAAATTATAGTTCGGTCTCCCTGCTCAGTCTCTTCGGGAAGATTCTAGAGCGTGTAGTGTGCGACCAACTGTATTGTCATGTCTCATCTGTTATTTGCGTGGAGCAGCATGGCTTTATTCCGAAGCGATCTTGCGCCACGAATTAGCCATGTTTCTCAAAACCGCGTGGGAGGCCATATCGGACGGGTATCAGATGGACGCCATCTACACTAACTATTCGGCTGCATTTCAAAGTGTTAACCCGCGCACTGCAGGGGGGGGGGGGGGGGGGGGGTTGATTTCCGCCCCCCCCCTCTCAGGTTTTTAAACATAGCGAGACAAAAACGGCAGCGCGCAGCGCCGTCCGGTTTTGCTACACCTGTTAGGACATCAATTGCGCACACTTTGAAGAAAACAAATATCATCGGGTCATCTCAGGTCAGGTCACCAGACCAGGTCAAGTGACCCCACCTCCAAAAATGTTTGCAGTTGTGCCAAAGCCAGAGTTTGTCACCGATCAGTTTGAAACTTACAGGATATCATGAGGGCATAAGTACTTACAATTCGTTTGTCTCGGAATTTTGATATCGGTGACTTAAGGTCAGGTCAATTTCGTAACCTCCCCATAATAAGTCAATGGGGAAATATGCAAATGCTTCCTATTTCAAGGATATGCATGATATTAGTCCAATTACTTCTGGATGATGTTATTATAGGATATTCTTGATGATCCAAGTGTAATTTTTGTTCAGTGACCCCTATTGGGTCATTTGAGGTCATGCGAGGTCACCATCACTTTTTTTTGTCAATAACTCCCGACATAAACAACTAACTATCTCTTCCTCGGGTCAGGACAGAGGCCGGAAAGAGGCGCTTTGCCTACCGCGCTGCGCGCAATATGAACGGTCTGCCACGCGACTTCGAGTGCATGTCTGCTGGCAAGTTCATGAGAGAGCTGAAGCGTAGCCTGGAGCCAGGGCGCCATACCTGACGTGACATGCGAGGTGCACTGAGTTTTATGCGTGTGTGGAAGTGTGAAAGTGCATGCTGATGTGTTTTGTATTGTACCCTGTGTAACCTGCCAACATGACAAACAACTGTAAAAACCTCATTCGTGTGGATAGTTCATGCTTTAATACATACATACATACATACATACATAATGAAGATAGAGAAGTTAAACAGACATCAATGTGTTTGTCTCGTCGATACACGTCTTCCCATATGCAACATGCCCTACTTGGGTCACCACTTGACCTTTACCTGAGGTCAAATTGTTAAGTTGACTTAACAAGGTCACCATATATATTTATAAAATGCCTTTGCAAGATAAACACAATGGCGTAAACAGTTTTCCGTTATCCTTATTAAGTAAAAAGTTAATAGCAAAAACGAATTAGCAAAAAACGGCATTTGTTTTCTTTTTGACCTCTGGAGCCTCCAATACTGACCTGAGATCAAATCTGAGGACACCTAAGCACTGCAAATTTCACTGGCTGGCGTTTGATTTTTCCGTTTGTTTCTAACTAGCAGCGTTTCTGAAATATATGGGAATTTCTGGAGCGATGTCCTAAAACAGGAAAAACTGGAAAGTTTGACTTTTGATGACCTCTGGTGACCTCAATTTTGACCTGACCTAAAAGAACAATGAAATACTTTCGATAGAACATGTATGGAGTTATCAGATGCTATTTTCCGCTTCTCGCTACGTAGCGTAGTTTTCGAGATCTCAGGGGGGGGGGGGGCAGAAATCAATCCCCCTGCAGTTCTTGTTCGGCGCAAAGCCCCTGCAGTGCGCGGGCTAATCACGCGCTTATCATCAACAAGCTCGAACATTCATACAACCTTTGTAAAAACGCTCTCAAATGGTTTGACTCGTACCTGACCGATAGGCGCCAGAGGGTCATCGTGAACGGAGAAACATCCGATTGGAAACCTGTTATCTCCGGAGTTCCAGAGGGATCGATTTTGGCACCTCTAATTTTCTCGCTCTTCATCAACGATCTACTACAATCCCTCGACTCAGATTGTCTCATGTATGCCGATGACGTCAAAATTTATCGCAAAATTAGCACCCCGTCTGACGGGAGACTGCTGCAGGATGATCTCAGTCGTCCCTCAGCCTGGCCTGTCAGATGGGGACTAAACTTAAATCCATCCAAATGCAAAGCGTTCACGATCACCCTCAGGCGCGCACCAGTCCAAGACCAGCTACTATATAGGCAGCTCCAAGTTTAAACTTAATCATGTCGAGGAGATACGTGACCTGGGTGTGACATTGGATCGAAAACTTACTGTTGCTGCGCACGTTGACAGCATCGTCAAACGAACAACTCGATCCCTGGGTCTCCTCATCCGCTCTTTTCAATCTGGCTCGAACCACGGTTCAAACTTCAATCGCACAGCTATTGTAGCTGCCTATTTTTCCAACGTGCGATCTATTCTCGAGTTTTCAACTGTGATCTGGGCTGGTGCGGCCGACTCTCATACAACGCGGGTCGAACGGGTGCAGCACAAATTATGTATGTGGGTTCTCCACAACACCCAGTCCGGAAATGCTCCGTCTCTCTCCTATCGTGACCTCTGTCACCACTTCAAAATCCCCATTCTAGGCGCAAGGCGAGTTCAGCATGATCTCCTTTTTCTCAAAACCGTTTATGCAGCAAACTGGTCACACCGCGTTTGCTCGAAAGCTTATCTCTTCACGTGCCCGCCCGATCGACCTGCCAACAAAACCTGCTTAATGTTCCTCACTCTCGTGTCAACATCGTGCAGAATGGAATGTTCACTCGCTTGCCAATGGTCACGAACGCTTTCCTTAGAGAGAAGACTGTCCCGGCCGACATGTTCGATGATGGCCATAACTCCTTCAAGCGGCAGGTGCTGAAGTATGTCAGGAAGCAGTGTGGATTGCATGATGTTCTGCGTAACGCGTTTTTAATTTTTTTTCTGTAATCGTCTTTTTATTTATACTTTTGTAGCTGTATTTGTGTGTATGTGTTTACGTTTTTAACTATTTGACTTAGCCTGTCATTGGGTTCATCCCGTTGGTGATACAGTTGAATAACAAAAAAAACGGTAACAGTGAAAGCTATGGGCGTCGCCACCGGGGGTTGGGGAGGGGGGGGGGGGGGCTGGTGCCGGCGCCCAAAGGATCACTCCGGCACCTCAGATTAGCAGGATTTTAAGTCACAATTGATAGTGCAGGTGCTTTGTCCGTCGTGACATGGCTGTTAAAACGCGAGCAAAATATAAGTTGTGCCTCATAAAGCACGCTGGAGAGTCAATAAGAGAATAAAAGATGTCTTCCTATCGCCAGGTGCTCGTATTTTATTCACCTCTAATGAAGAGTTTAACTAGATATACGCTGCTGCGGCAACGATTCAACACGTAACTGGCTTTAAGAACCGGGATGGCATTACAATGCAGAAAGAGAAAAGGGCTTGGGAGAATGTTGTGAAACTATTTGAAAATGTCCATTCTGAGGAAGAGCTGCAAAACACTGACAGCGACGCAAGCTGCGACTGAACACGTGATTAGTACGCGTTTGGTGCGCAGCGCCGTGCCTAACGTCGGCGCTGGCCCAGGATCTGCAGTTTTGCCAAGTCTCTGCTTCGATACTCGGAGGAGGTCCCATCGATGACGGCGGCCAACGTGTTTAGCCGCCACCTTTGGTACTTAAAGGGACTGTCCCATCTTTGTGAAAGTTGTCGAATCACACTTAATTGTATGTCTACATGTCAGGCGAAGTCAGCTGAACATGTTCGTGAACTTTTTTTATCTCCGAAAAACTGCTTATCTTGGAAGATATTCAAATTTTAGTTTTAAGCGAAAAGTTGGGTTGGTGACGTCATATGATTTTTTGTTTACTAACAGGGAAATCCTTTGTGCTGCCAAATATATGGCACAATTTTGTGTCGACATCTATTGCGCAGAAAAAGAGAACCACCCGGTGTCTAGATTGGCTTAGATTGCGAACCACCCGGGGATCGAGAAATGAAAGACGAAAATATTCCAAGGCTGACCTTAAAACAAGTCGACTATCATTACCAGTTGGGTAAAGAGACGACGCTGTCGGTTTAGAGTCCCTATTCAAATACACATGGGCCTTATTTTTTACAAATGTCAAAATCAAACTCGAATATCTTTTTGATTAGATCATTGTGGTTGTTTTAACTGCTACCATACTAGCCATACAAATGGCTTCCCATACAAGCCATTTCAATGCCTAGCCATACAAATGGCTATCTCAACTCAAATATAATGTTAAGGTGGGATAGTCCCTTTAACCGGCGCAGTTCCGATGCTTGGCGCCACCTTTGCCGTGCCGGAAAGGTGTCCCCTTCAAACTCGGCCCCATGTGGAATAGGCAAGAACAAAAATAAAACAAATATTCCATAGCTCGTCAAAATTGGTGTCGACATTATTTCGGCTATTTTACCTCAATATTAACCTGATCAAACACAAAAAAAACAGCCGACATAATTTCGACACCAATTTTGACGAACTATCGAACATTTGTATTTTGTTCTCGCCTATTCCCCATGGGGTGAGTTCGATGGGAGGTTCAGACGCCCCCCCCCCGCACCTCCCCCTCTCCGGCACGGCAAGGGTGGCAACGTGCACCGGAACGGCGCGGGATAGGTACCAAAGGTGGCGGCTAAACACGTTGGCCGCCGTCATCGATGGGACCTCCTCCGAGTATCGAAGCAGAGACTTGGCAAAACTGCAGATCCTGGGCCAGCGCCGACGTTAGGCACGGCGCTGCGCACCAAACGCGTACTAATCACGTGTTCAGTCGCAGCTTGCGTCGCTGTCAGTGTTTTGCAGCTCTTCTTCAGCATGGACATTTTCAAATAGTTTCACAACATTCTCCCAAGCCCTTTTCTCTTTCTGCATTTTAATGCCATCCCGGTTCCAAAAAATCAGTTACGTGTTTAATCGTTGCCGCAGCAGCGTATATCTAGTTAAACTCTTCATTAGAGGTGAATAAAATACGAGCACCTGGCGATAGGAAGACATCTTTTATTCTCTTATTGACTCTCCAGCGTGCTTTATGGGGCACAACTTATATTTTGCTCGCGTTTTAACAGCCATGTCACGACGGACAAAGCACCTACACTATCAATTGTGACTTAAAATCCTGCTAATCTGACGTGCCGGAGCGATCCTTGGGGCGCCGGCACCAGCCTCCCCTCCCCCCCGTGGCGACGCCCATGGCTGTCACTGTTACCGATATTATTATTGTTACTGTACTGTTTAACTTCATAAATCACTTGCTGCAACAATAAAGCGCGATATTAATTCATCACACCTCCGTTTGGAAGTTCCTTGTATCCGATTTCGTAACACAATGAGCAATAGGCCATTACGCCTATACTA
>JAXIVJ010006119.1:42500-45000 GCA_036785665.1 Chirona hameri | reverse complement strand
AATTTTTGGCACCGGAGAATGTCTGTGGCTTTGAGACGTTTGGTTGCGACAGTCCAGCCATTTGTTTCACTTCTGGTCTGGTCACAGCTGGTCACATGGCCCGTATGACTTGCAATATGACCTTGACCATGCTACACCTGTGCATCTAAAACAGTACCTGCGGTGCATTGCCCGTGTTTGATTGCACTAGAACAGGCTACGCCGCGCTGTTTTGGTGCACCACTCATCCATGCCGAGTCGGGAAGTCAAACTGATTGTTTTGGACTTTTCCAGACATTGTTACAACTCAAGTTTGAACCATACGGTCTACTTACAACATATGTGATATATGAATGGTATGCAAATTTTAATCAATTTGATTTTTAATGCTGTGTGTAGCAAATTACATACAATGACGAAACACTTCAGTTTGATAATTGTAAACCATTAGAGCACAGTGCATACGCACTACCTAAACTGGCCCAGCAGATGCGGGCGATTACCTACCTTTCGAAGACCAGAATAACGGGCCTGTTGAATCCTTTAGTTCTGAGTTATACGCGACCTTTGCTGACCTTCCTTGGACACTGCACATTTTGGCTACATTTATTCAAGGTATACGTGTTCCGTTTGTATTTGTGTGTCCTGTTTGAGTCACACTAAGCCAGTTGGACGATGGAACCAAACCGGGGCGAACCATGTCCAGCGGTACAGTCTAACAATGCAGGGAGTATGTGCAGACCCATCTAGCGGTGGTTTTAATAAGCTACGCTCGTAGAGAGCAGTGTTCGCCACGGGTCGGGTATCCGATATACACATGGGTAGCCGCTCAATTCCTCAACGGGGCTGGGTTGGGTATGAATTTGCAGCCTTTTCATGGGACTGGGCGGGCACGGCTAAGGGATTTTTTTTGGGGGGATTGTTGCTTAGTGTAAAATTTGTGTTTACTTGGCAACCAGATGTTTAGACAGGTGAATATTTTAATAAATGATATATGACACTTTAACAACAAACCTTGTCAATGCTATGACAACAAGAACTCATGGTAAGTAAATATATAAAAGTTATACAATGATATATCAATATACAAGCAATGACAAACATACAAAAGCTGGCATTTATGGCATGATACGATTGTGGGAAACAACCATAACACCAAACACGATTTAACGCCAAACTTTTCATGCTACTGGTTTTGTAGATAATACTGGCACACTGAATCACAAATAACATGCAAAAATTGTTGTTAGGCCAAGGAGTTGTTAAGTGTTCTGTCTTTATGGATAAGATCGGGGACAAAATGCTCCTTCCCATGAAGTACTCGGGGGTCAAAATGCCAGTAAAAATAATTACCTATGTCATTCCTGTGAAAATTTACTAAGCGATCATGTCCTTAGAAATACTGATCGTCAAAACCACTTCAGATGTATTATTCACTTAATCATCATATTCATCACGTCAGTATGTATGTACATTTACATTTCTTTTTAAATTAGCAGTTGCGTTTCAGCTCTTGATTTCCAATGCTTTAGTTTCACCCATATTTCCGACGAAAAAATATATACCAGTTATCTAGTCGACAGTACTCCGGCCCCAGGGTCCTCCTTGTGAACTTTCGATGGAGTGAGTCTACTGTCAGGACAGTGGATTTCACTGTTTTACCAGGGGGACTTTGAGAGTTCTACTATAAGTAGTAGAAAATCCGGTTCATTCAGCATATATATATATATATATATATATATATATATATATATATATATATATATATATATATATGTCTTTCAAAAATTGCGAGTTATTATTGATTTGTATAGGGGCAACGGATTCTCCGTCCAGATGACGTCACCATCCCTGAGTCAGATTCAGTCAAATCGCCCGGATGACTCTACCTTATTATATGGGCTTGCATACACCATGAGCCATAAACGACGCGATTGCGCTGGATGCACGGTATAACTGCTGGATGTTCATGCTGAATGAACCGGATTTTCTACTATTTATAGTAGAACTCTCAAAGTCCCCCTGGTAAAACAGTGAAATCCACTGTCCTGACAGTAAACTCACTCCATTGCAAATTCACAAGGAGGACCCTGGGGCCAGAGTACTGTCGACTAGATAACTGGTATATATTTTTTCGTTGGAAATATGGATGAAACTAAATCATTGGAAATCAAGAGCTGAAACGCAACTGCTAATTTAAAAAGAAATGTAAATGTACATACATACTGACGTGATGAATATGATGATTAAGTGAACAATACATCTGAAGTGGTTTTGACTATCAGTATTTATAAGGACAAGTACTTCATGGAAAGAGTACTTCAGTAGAACTCCCGAGTACTTCTTGGGAAGGAGCATTTTGTCCCCGACCTTATCCATCAAGACAGAACACTTAACAACTCCTTGACCTAACAACAATTTTTGCATGTTATTTGTGCTTCAGTGTGCCAGTATTATCTACAAAATCAGTAGCATGAAAAGTTTGGTGTTAAATCGTGTTTGGTGTTATGGTTGTTTCCCA
>JAXIVJ010006119.1:0-37500 GCA_036785665.1 Chirona hameri | reverse complement strand
AAAAATGGGCGACGTGTAAAATTCGTGAAAAATCGAGTTTCAAGATATAAATAAAATGTTGAATTAAATAATATACAATGCCTCACCCCATTCTACGGCTATCTCATATTTTAATTTGGGATATTTCGTATAAGAATAATAAATAAAACTACGTTTTTGACACTATTTGTCCAATGTAAATGGTGGTGTTATCCACAGCCGACGACAAAGTTTGACCAAGTCCCTGAGTTAGAGGGGTGGGTGGTTTTAGTGCAGCCCCATCTATGCGATGATGGACGGAACCTGCTCGTGACAGACACGGGAAGACAGGAAACATAATTTGGATGAAAAAGTTGGAGGTAGCTTGAATTTTATACATGGGATGAATAATTCACCCATCCCTTGCAGTCCAATGCTCAAACATGTAAAATTACTGACGACTTGATTCATGCCATTTGGCAAAGCTCAATTTGACAAAAATAAGGACAGGCCATCGAGCTGAATATTCAAGCAGCAAACTCAAGCTGAGATATGTGTACATGGCACACACTTGCATCACGCTAAAAATGTATTCACGCGTCAATAAGCGATTATAAATATCAAGAATAGCAGGAATACCAATAAATAGCACGAACATTTCAGACAAAATCGTTTGACTTCATCATACACCTGCCTCGCACCAACAATGTTCATGCAATGCTAATACACCATAGAGATAGCCCAGATAGCCTCGTTAAATAGCCCAGATCGCCTCGTCAAATAGCCCAGATAGCCTCGTCAAATAGCCCAGATATCCTCGTCAAATAGCCCAGATAGCCTCGTCAAATAGCCCAGATAGCCTCGTCAAATAACAAGCCCATGGCCGGGGGTATATTATGGAAGTCTCCCGGGCCACCTACCTGTATCCGGAGGTATATTATGAAAGTCCCCGGGCCACCCACCTGTATCCGGGGGTATATTATGGAAGTCTCCCGGGCCACCTACCTGTATCCGGAGGTATATTATGAAAGTCCTCGGGCCACCCACCTGTATCCGGGGGTATATTATGAAAGTCCCCGGGCCACCCACCTGTATCTGGGGGTATATTATGAAGGTCCCCGGGCCACCCACCTGTATCCGGGGGTATATTATGAAAGTCCCCGGGCCACCCACCTGTATCCGGGGGTATATTATGAAAGTCCCCGGGCCACCCACCTGTATCCGGGGGTATATTATGAAAGTCCCCGGGCCACCTACCTGTATCCGGGGGTATATCATCAAAGTCCTCGGGCCACCCACCTGTATCCGGGGGTATATCATCGAAGTCCTCGGGCCACCCACCTGTATCCGGGGGTATATTATCGAAGTCCTCGGGCCACCCACCTGTATCCGGGGGTATATTATCAAAGTCCTCGGGCCACCCACCTGTATCCGGGGGTATATTATCGAATTCCTCGGGCCACCCACCTGTATCCGGGGGTATATTATGAAAGTCCCCGGGCCACCTACCTGTATCCGGGGGTATATTATCAAAGTCCTCGGGCCACCCACCTGTATCCGGGGGTATATTATCGAAGTCCTCGGGCCACCCACCTGTATCCGGGGGTATATTATGAAAGTCCCCGGGCCACCTACCTGTATCCGGGGGTATATTATCAAAGTCCTCGGGCCACCCACCTGTATCCGGGGGTATATTATGAGAGTTCCCGGGCCACCTACCTGTATCCGGGGGTATATTATCAAAGTCCTCGGGCCACCCACCTGTATCCGGGGGTATATTATCGAAGTCCTCGGGCCACCCACCTGTATCCGGGGGTATATTATGAAAGTCCCCGGGCCACCTACCTGTATCCGGGGGTATATTATCAAAGTCCTCGGGCCACCCACCTGTATCCGGGGGTATATTTGAAAGTCCCCGGGCCACCCACCTGTATCCGGCCTGCGCTGACAGTCACGCGCTGGCATCACGCGGCATGGTGATCGCTGCGCGCGGGGTCTCGGTGCGACACACAGCTCCGCGACACATGACGGCTGACGGCTCCCCGACGCTGCTGACGGCTCCCCGACGCATGTTCTGTCCAGCCGCCCAGAGCAGCCGAGTCCGCCCGCCTCAGCGCGCCGCCGAGTCCGCCCGCCGCCCCGGCCGCTCGCGCATCGGTCTCCGCCTCCGCCTTGGACAGAGGCTCGCTCTGCCTCCGCCTCGCTCTCGCTCTGCCTCCGCCTCAGGCTCGCTCTGCCTCTGCAGCACTGCCGTCGGTACCGCTTCTATTAGCCTGTGGTTGTATGATGCGTCTGTGTGTGTGTGTGTGTGTGTGTGTGTGTGTGTGTGTGTGTGTGTGTGTGTGTGTGTGTGTGTGTGTGTGTGTGTGTGTGTGTGTGTGTGTGTGTGTGTGTGTGTGTGTGTGTGTGTGTGTGTGTGTGTGTGTGTGTGTGTGTGTGTGTGTGTGTGTGTGTGTGTGTGTGTGTGTGTGTGTGTGTGTGTGTGTGTGTGTGTGTGTGTGTGTGTGTGTGTGTGTGTGTGTGTGTGTGTGTGTGTGTGTGTGTGTGTGTGTGTGTGTGTGTGTGTGTGTGTGTGTGTGTGTGTGTGTGTGTGTGTGTGTGTGTGTGTGTGTGTGTGTGTGTGTGTGTGTGTGTGTGTGTGTGTGTGTGTGTGTGTGTGTGTGTGTGTGTGTGTGTGTGTGTGTGTGTGTGTGTGTGTGTGTGTGTGTGTGTGTGTGTGTGTGTGTGTGTGTGTGTGTGTGTGTGTGTGTGTGTGTGTGTGTGTGTGTGTGTGTGTGTGTGTGTGTGTGTGTGTGTGTGTGTGTGTGTGTGTGTGTGTGTGTGTGTGTGTGTGTGTGTGTGTGTGTGTGTGTGTGTGTGTGTGTGTGTGTGTGTGTGTGTGTGTGTGTGTGTGTGTGTGTGTGTGTGTGTGTGTGTGTGTGTGTGTGTGTGTGTGTGTGTGTGTGTGTGTGTGTGTGTGTGTGTGTGTGTGTGTGTGTGTGTGTGTGTGTGTGTGTGTGTGTGTGTGTGTGTGTGTGTGTGTGTGTGTGTGTGTGTGTGTGTGTGTGTGTGTGTGTGTGTGTGTGTGTGTGTGTGTGTGTGTGTGTGTGTGTGTGTGTGTGTGTGTGTGTGTGTGTGTGTGTGTGTGTGTGTGTGTGTGTGTGTGTGTGTGTGTGTGTGTGTGTGTGTGTGTGTGTGTGTGTGTGTGTGTGTGTGTGTGTGTGTGTGTGTGTGTGTGTGTGTTTGTGTGTGTGTGTGTGTGTGTGTGTGTGTGTGTGTGTGTGTGTGTGTGTGTGTGTGTGTGTGTGTGTGTGTGTGTGTGTGTGTGTGTGTGTGTGTGTGTGTGTGTGTGTGTGTGTGTGTGTGTGTGTGTGTGTGTGTGTGTGTGTGTGTGTGTGTGTGTGTGTGTGTGTGTGTGTGTGTGTGTGTGTGTGTGTGTGTGTGTGTGTGTGTGTGTGTGTGTGTGTGTGTGTGTGTGTGTGTGTGTGTGTGTGTGTGTGTGTGTGTGTGTGTGTGTGTGTGTGTGTGTGTGTGTGTGTGTGTGTGTGTGTGTGTGTGTGTGTGTGTGTGTGTGTGTGTGTGTGTGTGTGTGTGTGTGTGTGTGTGTGTGTGTGTGTGTGTGTGTGTGTATGTGTGTGGAAGCTGGCTATGTGAACGTAGCCGGAGCCGTCTGCGCCACGTCCGTATTGAACCGAGCCCGGCGCGGCCGCTGCGCCAACCGTCTCCGCGCAGGGCCACGTCACAGGCGCGCCACGGCCGCTGCCCCGCCGCGTCGCGTCACACACGCCGTGATCTGCACTCCTATCGCGTCTCCCGCTCACAGGCACGGTGCCACTGGGCCTTCTTCCCGCCACTGACGCGCGACGCTGGTCGCCTGTGCTGGCGCGCGGGTTACGGAGGAGCTGCTGCGGCCCGCCCGGCCGGTGCGGACCCTCTGACTGTCGGTGCACCACCGGACCTCTGGCGGCGGCGGCGGCGGCGGCACTGTCGCCCCCTCCTCCCCCCCCCCTCCGCCGCCGCACCTGACCCCTCCCTCCAGCGCACGTGTGTCGGACAGACACCGGCTGGCAGCCCACCGTCCCGCAGAAGGCGACACAAATACACACACATACCGCATACTAGCTGGCGGTAAGGTTGTGTCAGCCAAAACCCGACTCCAGCCTGAAAGGTTTGTTTGTATAATGAACATGAGAAGGGAGGCATGACACAGGTGTCTGGGGTGAAAGCCTATATATCATAGCGATTCACAGATAAGGCACGGTGGCATTGTAAACAATAACATAACTTGATCAAAATATTCCTTTAACCAAGTAAATATGAGAACGTACGATGTCAAAACACTTTATGGATGTCTGGCGGATTACACTGAGAGCGAATTTAGCATCCCTTTGAACGGTGAAATATGAAAGCAGAATAACGAGATACACCTTGCTATTACCCTATGTCATATGATATTACCTATGTCATATGATATTACCTATGTCAATTCTTACCTGTCCTTTCCCCCACAGGCTGTTCATGGCATTACATCCATAAATCAGAAGTAGGGTTTCAATTATCCAATGCATTTTAAATTAAGGAGTGGGAAATTAACAGTAAAACTCATGACAAATAGTGAAAATAGGGTTCCATTTACACTGGGTGTCATTTAAAAATAAAAATAAAAATGTTAGGACACTGTCTGGAGAAGAAAAAAACACCGCATTTGGAGCATTCATACAGCCTCAATGTTGTTGCCAAGCCAATCCACACATATTGAAACAAATCAAGGTACACCTATTACTTGGTTGCACTCCATTCTCAACAGCAAATAAACAATACCCTAACACAATATTAATGACACAACATTACACGATATTAACTGTGGTTTTGCCAGTTCCCACAACACACTCAAACAAAAAGCAAATCTGCACTAATAATGAATAAGCTTATGATAAATGTTAAATAAAAAGATAATCCAAAATATGCAAGTTGAATAGCTGACTGTGTGTGTCACTCATAAGGACATAAAGACATACAATACAAGTGCAACAAAGAGCCTCTTGGGTCCATCCGAGGTAGCACCCCCCTCCCCCCCCCCCCCCACCAGCCTCGCCCCTTCAAATCACCTTACTCTACCTGCATAAAAGAAGCTTAATCCCACGAGTATGTATGAACTAATCCCTTCTCTGTAAAGTATTTACCTAATTTAATTTTGAAGGAAGCAATTGCCACTGCATCAGTGACATCCCCTGGCAGCTTATTCCAATGTCCTACAACCCATCAACTGGCACATGACTGTCGTAGCCTAGTCCTACTTTGTTTCATGAGTTTATGCTGATGACCTCCACATCGATTTTCCCTATTGAACTCAAACATTTTCTTTAAATATCCAGAATGCTGACCATTTACAAATTTGAAAAGATTCACAAAAGACAAGCTTCACTGATTGCAATCAACTGCGGATGGAAACTCCAGTGAATGTCCACACAACTTTTCAAATCATTACATTTGAGACATTTAAGAAATACACAAAATTAAGCGCAACAGCCAGACCATATCAAGGCCATTTGGACATCAGTCCAAGCTCAATGCAAGCAAATCAGGGTTTGTCCGGCATTAATCCAAGCTCAATCAGGGCAAAATCAGGGCAGCAATCCAAGCTCAATCAGGGCAAAATCAGGGCATCAATCAGGGCATCAATCCAAGCTCAATGGGCAAAATCAGGGCAGCAATCCATGATCCATATAGGGCAAAATCAGGGCATCAATCCATGATCCATATAGGGCAAAATCAGGGCATCAATCCATGAGCCATATAGTTTAAGTTTAAGTTTAAAGTGTAACAATTCAGTGCAACGCTTGGGTCTGAAAATGAATAGGGTAAAAGTCCAATTTTCGGATACGCCCTAACCTCAGACTTTTCATGTTATCATAATGAAGACGATACCAACGCACAGTGGTTCAGTGTGTCAGTTATTGTTTACATTATGATAGCATGAAAAGTCTAGAGTTAGGATGTGTCTAGGGCTACGACAGTCTACCCTATCATTTAGGTACCTCTTACTCAATTTGTACTTTTGCAATCTGGCAATCAACTCACTTGATTAATGTTACTTCAAACCCATGCTATTTGTGCCTCCAATCACAATCAACAACATTAAACTCAATGTTTTACATAATATATGTAAGCATGTAATGCATGGTGAATAATTTCACAAGTGAATTGGTCAAAATACAGTGAAGTTAGTGATTTCACAACCATTTGAACATTCACAGCAATGTTAACTATTTGCAATGTGCGACTAATCAATTTATCCAAATTAAAAATTATGCCTAAATACATACAGAGGAGGATAATTCAATATACTTTTAAACACATGGAAGAGCCCATTTCTCTCTCAACCATACACCCAGGGGGGTTGTCATCCCTGCAGCCGTCATAGGCTCAATTAGTTATAATCCCATGCAAAAAAGAATCACGTATGTCAATAGCCCGAAAACCGTGACATACGTGGTTCTTCCTAGAGCGTGACGTCATCTATTCGGAAATTTTGGCGCACCGACATTTGCTTATATAGGCTTATATACGGCCTTTTAACGTTAGCGAAGGAGTAAGATCTCTTTGCCTCTTCGCTGTTAAAATAGGAGTGACTTAGGAGCAAAATGTTATTTAGATAAGTTAGAGAGCTTGAATCGGTCTTTCTTTCACGGCATGTTGTCTGTAAATAGCCTCGGTAGAATTATCTATATAGTCTTTCACAAATTGCGAGTTGTTATTGATTTGTATAGGGGCAACGGATTCTCCGTCCAGATGACGTCACCACCCCTGAGTCGGATTCGGTGAAATCGCCGGATGACTCTACCTTCTTATAGGGCCTTGCATACACCATGAGCCATAAACGACGCAATTGCGCTGGATGCACGTTATAACTGCTGGATGTTCATGCTGAATGAACCGGATTTTCTACTATGTATAGTAGAACTCTCAAAGTCCTGCTGGTAAAACAGTGAAATCTACTGTCCTGACAGTAGACTCACTCCATCGAAAGTTCACAAGGAGGACCCCGGGGCCGGAGTACTGTCGACTAGATAACTGGTATATGTTGTTTTCGTCGGAAATATGGATGGAACTAAATCATTTGAAATCAAGAGCTGGAACGCAACTGCTAATTTAAGAAGAAATGTAAATGTCGGATTCGACATACATACTGACGTGATGAATATGATGATTAAGTGAATAATACATCTGAAGTGGTTTTGAAGATCAGTATTTCTAAGGACATGATCGCTTAGTACATTTTCCCAGGAATGACATAGGTAATTATTTTTTACTGGCATTTTGATCCCCGAGTACTTCATGGGAAGGAGCATTTTGTCCCCGACCTTATCCATAAAGACAGAACACTTAACAACTCCTTGGCCTAACAACAATTTTTGCATGTTATTTGTGCTTCAGTGTGCCAGTATTATCTACAAAACCAGTAGCATGAAAAGTTTGGTGTTAAATCGTGTTTGGTGTTATGGTTGTTTCCCACAATCGTATCATGCCATAAATGCCAGCTTTTGTATGTTTGTCATTGCTTGTATATTGATATATCATTGTATAACTTTTATATATTTACTTACCATGAGTTCTTGTTGTCATAGCATTGACAAGGTTTATTGTTAAAGTGTCATATATCATTTATTAAAATATTCACCTGTCTAAACATCTGGTTGCCAAGTAAACACAAACTTTACACTAAGCAACAATCCCCCAAAAATTCCCTTACCCGTGCCCAACCAGTCCCACTAAAAGGCTGCAAATTCATACCCAACCCAGCCCCGTGGAGGAATTGAGCGGCTACCCATGTGTATATCGGATACCCGACCCGTGGCGAACACTGCTCTCTACGAGCGTAGCTTATCAAAACCACCGCTAGATGGGTCTGCACATACTCCCTGCATTGTTAGACTGTACCGCTGGACATGGTTCGCCCCGGTTTGGTTCCATCGTCCAACTGGCTTAGTGTGACTCAAACAGGACACACAAATACAAACGGAACACGTATACCTTGAATAAATGTAGCCAAAATGTTCAGTGTCCAAGGGAGGTCAGCAAAGGTCGCATATAACTCAGAACAAAAGGATTCAACAGGCCCGTTATTCTGGTCTTCGAAAGGTAGGTAATCGCCCGCATATGCTGGGCCAGTTTAGGTAGTGCGTATGCACTGTGCTCTAATGGTTTACAATTATCGAACTGAAGTGTTCCGTCATTGTGTGTTTTCATGTGTCCTGTGAATTTGCTACACACAGCATTAAAAATCAAATTGATTGAAATTTGCATACCATTCATATATCACATATGTTGTAAGTAGACCGTATGGTTCAAACTTGAGTTGTAACAATGTCTGGAAAAGTCCAAAACAATCAGTTTGACTTCCCGACTCGGCATGGATGAATGGTGCACCAAAACAGCGCGGCGTAGCCTGTTCTAGTGCAATCAAACACGGGCAATGCACCGCAGGTACTGTTTTAGATGCACAGGTGTAGCATGGTCAAGGTCATCTTGCAAGTCATACGGGCCATGTGACCAGCTGTGACCAGACCAGAAGTGAAACAAATGGCTGGACTGTCTCAACCAAACGTCTCAAAGCCACAGACTGTCTCCGGTGCCAAATATTACCCTTGCAGAACCAGTTGATGTCAACTGACTAAAAAAGTCCCATGCGTTAATAACATGTGAGAACAAACATTGGAATACTTCCACCGACTTGGCCGACTGCATCTCACACCCCACACTTAAGACTGAGACTTGACAAGATCTTGACGTAAATTTGGTCTTCTCTACAGCTTCGGCTTGCTGAAGTGCCGAAGTTTTAGGCACAATTTTTGCACATCGCACACAGGGGTGGTAAACATAGACTATGGTTCTCCGACGAAATCAAAAGCTTGAAAATGGTTCTCCAGCAACACTAATGCAATCAGGGCTGGGCAACCCTAGCTGTGAGTCACCGTTGAGATTCTGAAGCCCGAAGTTTGTCACCAGTTTTTTTCCCTACAATTTTGCCAACTTTTCTAAAACAAAACAAAATGACACTGACAGACGTAGGTTTTGTTGTTTGTTGATTGGGGTTTAAGGGCGCGACAACTACTGGAGTCAAATTGCGGTAATAAGGTATTAAAATGTTGCCTTGGTGCGCTTTGTTGCTGCTTTTGCAATACTGCCGTCTGCCACATGGTAGTATGTCATCATAATGTGCTGTCATATTGTGCACCAGCATGCAAATATGATTCTTAGTCAAAGGTTTTCAACAATAGCACAGGCGTTGAAAGCACAAAATGAATATAGAAAACAAAAATAAGATGGCCCCTCAGAATCATTCTGTCCCTCCCAGACTGGTTATTGGTTCAACCTTTAGGGAACAACTTAATCATGATTAATTTTGGAACTTGAATCATTAAATCACCTTTGGATTCATGAATAACAAATTTGAGAATTGATTATTCCCGATTCAAAGCATCAAAACAGTATTTTAATCGATTCACGTTTAATTTAACATTTGAATGTGTTGACTTGATGTCAAATCAATAACAATGAAAACTTACAAAGCCATAGGTATATATGAATTATGATAATTGAAACATTGTTATAGCAATAATATAGCAGTAGAAATGAGTGGATAGCCACTGGGACTGCATTGTATTTGCAGTCGCACAATTTATCATGCACGCTTGAATTGTTAAGAATCGTTAAATTTGATTGCATGCAGGTTTTGACCCAATCTCGATTCATGAATACAAATATATGGTGGTGAATTGATTCTTCTTCAATGCAAGCAATTTGCAGAGTCAAATCAATAACCAGTCTGCCCCCCCCCCTCCCCCATGATTAAGATAATTGTATAATTAGTCCTATGGGAACGGGAAACTGGTGGGGAAAAACTGGTTGCCCTGCCCGCCCCCCTCCCCCTAGCACTACAAATTCCTGGTTATGTTTGACTAAGGTACCTGTTGGTCCGCCATGTTATGCACAGTATAGCAGCATGGTATGTCACAGTGGCATATGGTAACATCAGAAATGCAGCAGCATTGTACACCACAGCAAAATTTCAAAATTTATTCTGATGAAGCTGTTGTTATTAATAGGTTATGTTAGGTTAAGTTTAGTTTAACAGCTTTGTCAGAAGAAATACATACATTTTGCTGTGGCGCACAAGGCCAACATTTATTACGACAAAGTTGTTATTACGAGCGAGCGTGAAGCGCTCGCTCGTCCTTCCGTGGTATATGGGGAAAATCGGAATATGAGCCCGACCCGGTCAGGCCCAACCCGGCCCGTGGCGACGCTTTTGAGAAGCTAATATCTCTGCAACCGCACGTCCGATTGACAAGCGGGTTTCTTTTCTGAGTAGCCCAATCCAACCAAACCTGTTTGAGACCGGTGCTGACTCATGTGGGTCACTACCACTGCACGTGGCGCGTGCCGCGTGAGGGGTGTTGAAAAGTGTTTTCTCGCAAAAACTCCGCAACGGCTGGGCCGATTGTGTTCAAATTTGGTGTGTGGTTAGGGACCTCTCAGCCGCCACTTTTCCACAAGTCAGGGGTTGAGTGCCTCTGTTCGTGCGCACGTGCACACCCCTATTATATATCTCAGGGAAGGCTTAGCCGATTGTGTTCAAATTTGGTGTGTGGTTAGGGACCCTCTGCCGCCGCCTTCCCACAGTCATGTGTGGGGTGCCTCTGCACGTGCGCACGTGCACACCCCTATTATATATCTCAGGAACGGCTGAACCTATTGTGTTCAAATTTGGTGTGTGGTTAGGGAACTCCAGCCGCCAATTTCCCACAAGTCAGGGGTCGTGGCCTCTGCCAGCCTCTGGGGAGGGGCCTCTGCACGTGCGCACGTGCGCACCTTTTTTATATCTCAGAAACTACTTGCCCTATCGAGTTGAGATTCGCCATACATTTCCTTCGCGCTCGCTCGTTCATCGCCGACTACGGCGCCATACTGGTTATAAATAGGTAAGGTTAGGTTAAATTAAGTTTAACCCTCGCCAGTGCAGGGGGGGGGGGGGGGGGGGGGTGATGCAACCCTCCCCCCTCGGTTTTTCGGGAATAACTCGCGTAAATATCAACCGATTGCAATGCAACTTTCAGTACTCTACATGTGAACAATTTGACACATATTCTGACATTTTTAAGTTGTAGGTCACATGACCCGTGACCTTTGACCTGTTTTTCAAGGTCATGTTTGGCGCAACTGGCGTCACGTAGTATTGATCCTTGTAACTTGTGCAGTTGCATAGTGTTTGTTGTTCAGGAGCATGTGCACAGCTGTTTCCAGGTGACAGTTGTGGTTTCCATTGAGATTGTGACCTCGATTGACCTTTTCAGAGGTCAACCGAGGTCACTGACCTCCGATGACCTCATATTACTTTTTTGGCTTCTGGCAGTTTATAGGACATTTCGTGACGCTGATTTAAAATCTGGGATCCATTTTACATAATTATATGTTCCACTGTGGTCATGCTCCCCAACAGGTCAACCGAGGTCACTGCCCT
Organism: Chirona hameri; assembly: GCA_036785665.1. Lineage (NCBI taxonomy): Eukaryota > Metazoa > Arthropoda > Thecostraca > Balanomorpha > Balanidae > Chirona > Chirona hameri. The sequence continues at coordinate 26,039 of JAXIVJ010006119.1, read as the reverse complement.
CAAATGACCTGACATGACCTGACATGACCTTTTTGGAATTTGGTAGTTTATAGGACATTTTGTGACGCTGATTTCAAATTTGGCACCCATTTAGCATAATGATATGCTCATTCGCGATTATAGCTCGATTAAATTCAATTTATACGCATTTACAATTTGGTTGAGTTTTGGGTCATTGACATGACCTCAGAGGTCACATAATGACGTAGGACCTTAACATCGGGTATCAATGGCTTCCTCTCGTGACAAGCAACACCCTCGTTTTTTAATCAAAGCACTAGCCCAATTAGGGGCAACACGCTTAGGGGGGGGGGGGGGGGGGGGTCGTCGTATCCCCCCCCCCCCTGCACGGTCACGCACTGATCAGACGCTGCACGGACGAGGGTTAATGGCTCCGTCAGAAGAAATATGGGAATTTTACTGTGGTGCACAATGCCCCTACTTTTCTGATCCTACCATATGCTGCCATACTGTGCATAGTGCGACAAACTGACAGGTACCTTAGTCAAAGATTACCAAATTTCATAAAAAGTGACGCTTCTGTACACATGCAACCAAGTTTAAGTTATGCACATACACAGGCAAATCAGAGGAAAATGTCAAACACATGGGTATATTGATCTTTAACCCGCGCACTGCAGGGGGGTTGATTTCGCCCCCCCCCCCTCCCTCAGGTTTTTCAAAGATAGCGAAACAACGGCGACGTGCAGCGCTGCCGGGTTTTGGCACACCTATTGGGACATCAATTGCGCACACTTTGAAAAAAAAATAACCTCTGGTCATCTCAGGTCAGATCACCAGACCAGGTCAAGTGACCCCACCTCCAAAAATGTTTGCAGTTGTTCCAAAGCCAGAGTTTTTCACCGATCAGTTTGAAACTTACAGGATGTCATGAGGGCATAAGTTCTTACAATTCTTTCATCTCGGAATTTTGATATCAGTGACCTAAGGTCAGGTCAATTTGGTAACCTCCCCATAATAAGTTAATGGGGAAATATACAAATGCTTCCTATTTCAAGGATATGCATGATATTAGTCCAATTACTTCTGGATCATGTTATAACAGGATATTCGTGATGATACAAGTGTAAGTTTTGTTCAGTGACCCCTATTGGGTCATTTGAGGTCATGCGAGGTCACCATCACTTTTTTGTTAATAACTCCCGATATAATTCAGATATAGAAATAAAACAGACATCAATGTGTTTGTCTCGTCGAGACACGTCTTCCCATATGCAACATTCCCTACTTGGGTCACCACTTGACCTTGACCTGAGGTCAATTTTTTAAGTTAGCTTAAAAAAATTAACATGTATATTCTTCAAAGCGCCTGGACAAGATGAACACAATGGCGTAAACAGTTTTCCGTTATCCTTTTTAAGTAAAAAGTTAATAGCGAAAAACGATTTAGCAAAAACAAGTTTTTCTTCTTTTTTGACCTCTGGAGCCTCAAATATTGATCTGAGATCAAATTTGAGGCCACCTAAGTGATTGCAAATTTAACTGGGTGGCGTTTGCTTTTTCGGTTTGTTTATAACTAGCATAGTTTCTGTGATATATGGGAATTTATGGAGCGATGTCCTAAAACAAGAAAAACTGGAAAATTTGACCTTTGATGACCTCTGGTGACCTCTATTTTGACCTGACCTAAAACAATACTTAATACTTTCGATACGAAATATATCAATCTATCAAATGCCGTTTTCCGCTTCTCGCTATGTAGCGTAATTTTCGGGATCTCAGGGGCGGCAAAAATTAACCCCCCCTGCAGTTCGTGTTCTGCGCAAAGCCCCTGCAGTGCGCGGGTTAAAGCACCTCAGCATGACACACCAGACACTACACCAGCAGATGCAAGGGGTGGGAGACCACATCCTCTGATGATAATGATGATGATGACGTTTGGGGTTTACGGGCGCCACAACTACCAAGGTTATTTAGCACCCACAGCACATCCTCTGAAGAACACCCGCTACGTCAAAGCAAGAGCCTGATGTCAACACTTGCACATATTTAGTATTTCCTGGAAAGACAGAAGGTATGTAAACTTAGTAGGAAGCCTACCGATTTGGTAAGGACACGAGTCATTCAACCTTGAACTCGGCTGACCACCGGATGACGTCACTGGCGGTAGCCGGCTCCTTCGTCGGCGCCGCGCTCATGCAGAAAACTTAGTCAGTCGCCAGCTAGAGCTCGCTGTTTCGTACGGCCAGGGATTCATGAAGACGAGCGTGGTGAATTCTCAGTGCCCATTAATTCCTAGCACATGCTTAATTGTATGATTCTGCCCAAGTGAATTGCCGGATATGCCGCTAAACGCGCCGTGACATGCCGTGACTCCGCCTCCAGTGACGTCACATATAACTTCTGGCTCGAACGAGGCGGCTATAGCGGTGTCACCCCTGCGAGCCACAGTCCGCACACAAATCTTGCTCAACACAAATCACTATCGCTCCGCTAAAAGGCCTCTGTTCTGTACTGCTCAAAAGATGCATACCTACCCGAACGGAGACAGAACGGCAACACACTGCCATTCTGTCTCCGTTTTAATTGAACAGCGTGTGGCGTTCACGTACCGTTTCCCAGCCGCCAGGCTACGCACAGTGCTCATTATCGTTGATATTGCGCATGTTTTGTTCTGTGAACAAACGAACTAGTGATTGCTTGCTTAAATATTTTATAGAGCTGCAGGATTATCTTAGAACTGCAGGGATATTTTAGAGCTGCAGGATTAACCGAAGGTTGGTTTCCTCATTGGAATAATGTACTATTCTTTAGAATTATGTTTTCCATTGGGAAACTTAATTATATCTAGGTGCGAGTGTCATGCCAGAAGTGTTCATTTGCAAAGGTGTGGTACCTACTTGTCTGTCTAAGATTTGTCATCGATTACTCCACCGATGGCAATAGATTTGTCACCGATTAGAATGGCAGAACGTTAACTTTTCCCAGCACTGAATGGAATATCGCTCGTTAAAGCAATGCTTATTTCGAGCGAGCGCGAAGCGCTCGCTAGTCTTTCCGTGGTATATGGGAAAAATTTGAATATGAGCGGCCCGGCCCGGCCCGGCCCGACCCGTGGCGACGGTTTTGAGAATGGTCATGTCTGCGTTCCCGGACAACAGTCACCGCACAGGTACCTGAGCTGAAACGTAGGTCTATCTTCTCACCATGCATGCAAGTTATAGATGATTCTTCATGGCCCCGAGTGGAGGAGGATATTTTTTGCAAGCGCGTGACTGAAGAAAAAAAAACGAGCGACGAAGGAGCGAGATTTTCAGGAACACGCCATTAAAACGTTTCCTATCTTCCACGAGGGAGACATGAAGAATGCTATATCTTTCTATGTAGAGGTTGATTCAGTTCAGAGGCCTGTTCGGTATCTAACAATAGTATTGGCTTAACCCGCGCGGCGCTGGGGTCTCCAGCCGAACGCGCGGCGCTGGGGGGCGGGGGTAAATTTTACCCCCCCTCGTATCTTTCGAACCAATAACCGCAGCGAGACGCGCAATGCGGCGATCGCAAGCTCTCAATGAGAAGAATCGAATGCATACTCGAAATTCTTAAAATAAGGTCACATGTCAGGTCACGGTCAGGTCAAATGTAAAATGTAAGTATTTGAGTTTTTGGGGCTATACTTGCCATCCAAAGCCTTATATTGCAACTATTATCTCACAAAGTGCTCCAGAGTGTATAATGCATTTCCCGCATAAGTAAAAGTGAAATTGTAAGCAAAGGTCAAGGTCAAGGTCAGGTCACACAAGGTCACAGGTCTACGAAAGCCATGCGACACATGTTGTATGGGTTATTTTACACGTATAATTCGATAGAAGCAACCATTTTCACAGCCTGACACCATATAATCGTCCTCAGGTCAAGGTCAGGTCACAATAAGGTCAAAATTTTAAATTGATTAATCTAAATAAACATTGCATGTTTCTAGACTAGTTTTGTCTTCGAAATACAGTGGTGGCATTTATTTGTCTGTATCTGGTCAGTAAAAGCCAAAAAACGCAATTAAAAAAAATGACGTCATGAGTTACTTGTTCTTAGAGAGCCATAAGTCAGTCAAAAATAAAAAATTGCTTTGAAATTTGGTTTGAACATCGTTCATACTCAGTTCTCTAATATATCTTCCGTTTTTTTTGAAAATCTTCAAACAAAAAACTTTTGTGGAAATTCTTCCCCAAAAATAAGTTTTTTACATTTTTGGGGGTCAAAAACCCAAATTTTTGCAAATCTGAGACAGCCATGTCAAAGACAATGTTATTTCCCTTCTTTTGACTCCTTTTATTTGCAATTTTCAGTAACACGCTATTTTCTAAGATTTTTCAAACATTTAACGTTTTTTCACCAAAAATGACATGGCATGACGTCACTAAAACGTCATTATCTGCCACAAATTTTCACGCATTAAAAAAAAAAATGGCAGAAGACGTAGAATTGATGCACCATAAGCTACCGTAAGTTTCACTTTGATATCTGTCATAGTTGTCAAGTTATGGAGAAAATCCGGGAGGGGGGGGGGGGGGTAAAATTTACCCCCCCAGCGCCGCGCGGGTTAAGTGACGTCACACCTTCGGTGACGTCATGACGCTTTTGAAGACGTCATAGATAGGACGAATATTCTTGGACAATTGCATTTGCAATGAAGAAATGGCCTATATACAAAATGTAGCAGCCTTTCTATAAGTTTCTGTTTTCTGTTTTCTTGATTGTAGCTATCTTGCAATCCCGTTGTGACGCCTGAAATACCTGCCTTTGAATTGTTTATGATGATTGATGTATATATTGTGATCGGGATGGAAGGTAAACGAAGAGGTATTCCTCAATCCTTTGAAGTTTGATTTAATCAACAATGCTTTCGTGGAAGACCAAGAAAGTAGCGATGATGACGTTGTCATGAATCACGTCAACGAAGACCGTGATCATCAGCCGATGAGGTGAGTTGCTGCATCTTCATCTTCTCAAAATCCACCAGTTTCCGCGATATGTGCCCGCTTATTTTGTCGCCGGCGCCAATATCGTCGAAATTGTATTCCAAAATCGGACACATCCAGAAATTGTTGGCTTAGACATTCTGAGGAGCATGACGGGAGATGCCGTCATAGTTTCTGACGTCATTCGCCAGTTAGCCTCCACCGAGGCTCAGTGCGCCTTACTGCGTATGCCCAGTCGAATATTCTTAGATGCCGAACAGAGGTCTGTTCGGCCTCTAACAATATTATTGGATTAAGTGACGTCACACCTTAGGTGACGTCATGACACTTTTGAAGACGTCATAGATAGGCCGAATATTCTTGGACAATTACAATTGCAATGAAGAAGTGGCCTATATAAAATTGCAGCAGCCTTTCAATAAGCTTTCTGATTTCTGTTTTCTTTATTGTTGCTATCTTGTAATCCCGTTGTGACGCCTGGAATACGTGCCTTCGAATTGTTTATGATAATTGATTTATATATTGTGATCGGGATGGAAGGTAAGCGAAGAGGGATTCCTCAATTCTTTGATTTAATCAACAATGCTTTCATGGAAGACCAAGAAAGTAGCGATGATGACGTTGTCATGAATCACGTCAACGGGCCTCTTCCCGTGGCACCTCTAACCTCCTCCAAGTTGCTCCAACTTGCAACTGTCCTATACTAATGCACAGACAGTTGCAAGTTGGAGCAACTTGGAGGAGGTTAGAGGAGGTTAGAGGCGCTACTGGAACAGGCCCAACGAAGACCGTGATCATCAGCCGATGAGGTGAGTTGCTTCATCTTCATCTTCTCAAAATCCACCAGTTTCCGCGATATGTGCCCGCTTATTTTGTCCCCGGCGCCAATATCGTCGAAATTGTATTCCGAAATCGGGCACATCCAGAAATTTTTGGCTTAGACAATCTGAGGAGCATGACGGGAGATGACGTCATAGTTTCTGACGTTTTTTTTTTTTTTTAAATTCCCGGACCGGCCTATAGCCATATTCCGGGTGGGGAGTGACATCTGGCAATTTGCCAGGAAAAGAGTTACGTTATCCGGTTTATGTGACCCGGAACAAACTAGGGACTAGGGCAGCTATTTTACGTTACTAGTTACGTTAACCGGTTTATTTGTACCCGGAAAAATTATTTGTTCAAAGTAAATATAATATCTAACATTACGTTAAGTATTTCGTTCAAGGTCAAATATAATATCTAGCATTACGTTAAGTATTTCGTTCAAGGTCAAAAATAATATCTAGCATTACGTTAAGTATTTCGTTCAAAGTCAAAAATAAGTCAAACACGAGACACACATGCATACATATTTTTATTACAATACACTTGTACAGTGTCAGTGTTGATGGAGCCGTGGCGGTGCCGTCATTGCCACAACGGGAGACTGTTGCCAGTCTCCCTGGCTCCGGCGCCTCGGCGAGACCTGGTTGTGGGGTGTATTAAGCTGGGCGAAAAGTCCTGAATAATACAAAACCCAGCGTCTAGGCAAAGGGGAAAAAACCTGCGCGGTGGGCCAAAAATGCGCAAGGCCAAAAACCCCTGTTATATTTGATTAGCTAATCGTGTTTGGTAGAGATAATCTAAGAGGAGACCTATCAATTCAGGATAACTATCACCTAACAGTGTTTGAAGATTTAATGTGATGCCATTTTGTTGTGTGTAATTAATAATGTTCTGTCGTTTATCGTTGTGTACTGGGCAAGTAATAAGTAAGTGCTTGATTGTGTAGCGCGGATAACCTGGGCAATGTTGGCAATTTGGTGGCGGGAGATTCTCCATAATATAATAATGAGTAATTTTTGTATGACCGAGACGGAGGCGCGCCAAAATTACCTCCTTCTCTCTACAATTCTGGTGACTAGATATAAAATGTTGGACTTTTGGCTTGATTGGGTAAAGATGAAAATGTGGAGCGGCGTCCCACTCGCTCTGGCGCAGTACGCTAAGTTGAGAATTAATATAATTTAACACGTCTGATACTGGGCTTGGAAGTTGGTTTACTGAAGGTAATTCTAGGCTCAATTTCGCAAGTCTGTCGGCTTCCTCGTTTCCCGGGATACCTGCGTGTCCTGGGATCCAGAGGAATTTAATACTATTGTTTTTACTGTTTAAATACTTGATTAGTTGTCTGATTTTAAATACTATCGGGTTTTTACATTCACTAATCGAGGAAATAGCCGTGAGCGAGGCGGACGAGTCTGTGCAAATGACTACTTCCTTAAGTTTTTCTTTTCTGACGTATATTAATGCTAATAAAATGGCTGACAATTCCGCTGTGTATACGCTATTTATGTCGGGAAGTCTAAAGTTATTGCTAACTGTGTTTGTGTAGAATGCACCACCGGTTCGGCCTTCGCCCCGTGAACCGTCTGTGTATATGTATGTGTATGTGTTGTGTTGTGATTTGTGTTCGTGGAAGAGTGAGAGTGTTTCTGACGCGGTGACTGTGTTTTTGTTGTGTGTGAAGAGGCGGTGTGTGTCTGGTGTTGTGTCGAGCCAGTGAGGTGTGAGTGGTGGCGTTGGCATTGTGGTGATGTGAGCGATGTTGAATAGTGTGAGTGTTTGTCTGATTCTGTGACTGATAAGCGGGTGTCGTTTTTGTAGTAGTGTTTGTCGTCTAGTGGGTGCGGGGTGATTTAAAATGTGGAATGTTGGGCGTGTGGGGTGTGAACTTGCTCTGGCGTAGAATCTAAGTAGTGTGTATTTGCGTCGGCGGCAGAGTGTGGGAATGTTAGTGTCGATGTGTAAGTTTGTGGTGTTGGTGGTGCGGCAGGCTCCAGTCACGATGCGCAAGGCAGCGTTTTGGACAGTTTGCAATTTTTTAATTTGTTTGGAACATATGTCATCAAATAAGAATGCGTTATAATCCAGTACTGGGCGTATCAGGGAAGTATATAGTTGGAGGAGAGTGGCCCGATCTGCGCCCCACTCTCGACCAGCCAATGACTTCATAATATTAATTCGTCGCGTACATCTCTGCACTAAATCATTGAAGTGTGGGATGAACGAGAGACGTGTGTCTAGCGTTATTCCCAGATACTTGAATGATTTGACGAAAGGGATAGTTTGATTTTTATATTTTAATGGAATGTAGGGTTCCACATATGCAGGTTTCTTTGAAAAAATTAGAGATGCAGATTTACTTGGAGAAATTTCCAGACCCCATTGGTCGCACCATACTTTTATATCAATGAGTACTAGTTGTAACATTTTGCTGGCTTGATCGACACTCGGGTGCGAGAACCACACCGCCAGGTCATCAGCGTACATTGAAAATTTGAGACCTTTGTCGATCTTATTAATATTACTGAAGATGTCGTTAATCATAATTAAAAATAGGGTCGGGGAGAGGACCGATCCCTGTGGGACACCGTGGTCCTGATTTTGATTTGGAGAATATGTGTTGCCGCACCTTACATTAAAAGTTCTATTTTCTAAAAAGTTTTGGATAAATTTGGCGAGTCGACCTCGAATTCCGGCCTTATGGACCTTTACTAGAAGTGCGGTTTTGTTGACTCTGTCAAACGCAGCTCTCAAATCAAGAAAGAGGGCAACTGTGACCTCTCTCCCTCGAAAGCCGCGCTGGACAGAGTCGATAAGACCAACTAAATTGTCCGCAGTGGAGCGACCAGGTCGAAAACCACTTTGGTGTGGGGAAAGTAAATTATTTGATTCAATGTATGTCCTGATGCGTCCATTAACCATGCGTTCGAATAGTTTACATGCACAACTGGTTAGAGAAATAGGGCGATAGCTAGCGGGAGAAGATTTGGGTTTGCGAGGTTTAATTATAGGAATTAGCGTACTATTATGCCAAGATTCAGGGAAAGTGCCATCAAACCACATGGTGTTGAAGGCTGTTAGTAAGTTGGTGAGACCAGTCTCTGTCAAGTTTTTAAAGAAAGAGTAATCAATTTGATCTGGCCCTACAGAAGTTTTACCACATTTACCGATAGCATACGTTAACTCGGAGTTGGTAAAAAGAGAGTTGTAGATTTCTACGTTATTAGAGTCAAAGCTAATAGATTGAAATTGATCGTTAAGTTGGTTAGTAAAAGTTGGTGTACATTGTTGGGTTGATGATATGCTAGCGTAGTGTTGTGCAAATTGTGTCGCCACCTCTAGGGGAAGCGTGTAAGATGTGTTGTGTATTTGTAAGTGTGGGATTTTGTATGGCGGTGGTCTTTTATTTGAAAACGATTTAATTAATGTCCAAATTTTTGAGAGGGAGGTAAATCGATTAAAGGTAGATGAGAATTCCTGCCAAGATTCTTGTTTTGCTTTGTCAATGATTGTTTTAGCCAAAGAGCGGGTTTTCCGTACTTCGTGCTCGTTTTCTGCAGTTATACAAGATTGAAATTTTCGAAATGCTCTTTTCCGGAGGGCAACAGCTCTTTGGCATTCTGTGTTCCACCACGGGGCAGTACGCTGCCTCGGGTGGTGTTGTGTGTGTGTGCGTGTGTGTGGGATGTGCTGGTGTGCTGATGCGAGAATAGTGTTTAAAAATGTGTTAATGTCGGTCTGGGAGTCTGCGGGGTGACTAGTGTCAATGTGTTTTTGAAAGGAGGACCAGTCGGCTTTGCGAAGGTTCCATCTAGGCAGAGAGTAAAAATGAGTCTGTCCTGAAGGGACTTGGAGTTCTAAGTGAATTGGGAAATGATCGCTAAAAAGAGGGTCAGATTGTGCGTTAAATGTAAAAAGAGTCGCGATGCGTGGTGTGGCGAAGGCGAGATCGATGGCGCTGTAAGTCACCTCGCCTCCTGAGTGGTGTACGTGTGTGGGCGATTGGTCGTTAAGGAAGACCAAATTATGCCGGTCCAGTAGGTCCAGCATAATTTGGCCTCGAAGAGAGTTCCGAAGGCAGCCCCACGCCCGACTATGCGCGTTGAAATCGCCCATAATCAGACATGGGGTGTTAATATTTGTAATAAGCTGAGAAAAAGAATCAATGTCTATGTCCTCCGTAGGACGGAAATAAATTGAGATGAGAGTTATTTCTAGCTGAGCGATTTTAATATTAACGCCGACTGCGTCTAAGGTTGTTTGAAGGTCGATTTGATGATGCAAAAGTTGGTTTGAAATAAGCAAAGCCGAGCCGCCTCGGCGCGGTGATGCATTTACGTTGTTTGTATAAAGGCTATAACCGTAGATTTTAAGAGTATAATTGTTAAAGTCGGCGTCAATAAAATGGGTTTCCTGAACAGCGGCTACTAACGGATTATTATTTAAGACGTAATGTTTGAATTGCCCCCAATGGGATATTAAAGATCTAACATTCCATTGGAGGACAAATTCTGGCTGGTTATTATTCATTTTTAGTCGCTGCTGTCCGGGCCGCGCCCTGCGGTCGCTCGGGTGTGCCTGGGTATGCGGGGCTTCGACCGTGACCGGGACCGGGCTGGCGGGGAGGGGGTCGGGCTCTCCTCAGTGGCCCGGGGGCGGGAGTGGGAGGAGGGGCGGGAGTGGGAGGAGGGGCGGGGTCGGGAGGAGGGGCGGGAGTGGGAGGAGGGGCGGGAGTGGGAGGAGGGGCGGGAGAGGGAGGAGGGGCGGGGTTGGGAGGAGGGGCGGGAGTGGGAGGAGGGACGGGAGTGGGAGGAGGGGCGGGAGAGGGAGGAGGGGCGGGAGCGCTGGTTCTGGCCGGCCTTCAGGGCGGCGGTCCGCAGGAGGGACTCGTCGTCGGACGACAGTTCCGAAGAACGACGGGTGGTCTCCCGGCGAGGGGAGGGTCCGTCCGAGGGAGCCGGGGTGGACTCGGCTGAGCGGCGGGGCGGGTCGGGCATGGGCGGGTAGCCGTACCTGGCGGGTCGGGGTTGGGGCAGGTCTGGCTGGGCAGCCTGCTGGTATGGGGTTGCCTGGGGCGGGGCTTGCGGACCGGTGGTCCGGTGGGGCGGGTCCTTGGCCAGCGGCGGCCAGGCGGCGGGGTTCAAGTTTGGGGAGAGCGTCGGGGGGGGGGGGGGGAAGCGGGCCTCTGTCGGTGTCCGTTCTCCGCCTCCACGAACGCCACCTGAGCCGGGCAGCGCCGATACCAGGCGGCGTGGGCGTCGCCGCATCCGGCGCAGCACTTAGCTGCGGCGGTGCACCCGTCTGTCGGGTGTTGCCCGGCACACCGACCACACGTGTGGCTGTGTGCCTGGCAGACGCCGTCGGTGTGGCCGAATCGCCAACACTTTCGGCACTGCCGGGGGGGGGGGGGGGGCGGATCCAAGGGCGTACGTCTACCCGAAGGTAGCCGCAGTACACCTGGCTGGGCAATGCTAGCCCGCCGAACCTCAGACGTACCAGTGGGTTGGGCTGCTCTTGCCTCTGGGGCCTGAGCCGCACCACCTCCACTACGCCCTGCGGCTCGAGCTCCCAGAGGATCTCCTCCTCCGAGAGGCTAGCCACCTCAGGGCACCACATGAGGCCCTCCACCGAGTTTAGGTGGATGGGGGCCTCGACGTTCACCGCTACACCGATGAACGACGTGGTTGCCAGCAGGCGGACGTTCTGCTGTCCAGACAGGGTCTGGATCAGGAGAGCTCCTGACCGGATCATCCTGGCCTTTCCCACGTCCCCGCCACAGGTCGACCGTATCCAGCGCCTTATGGCGAAGGGGTTGGTCGACCCAAACGGAGCACCGTCGTCCCGCTTCATTAGCAGGAACGCCGGGCCGTCGGGGGTGCATGAGTCGGGCGGGAGCCTGGCCCCTGGACGGGGCGGGCTGGGCCCCTGAAGGGGGCGGGGCCCCTGAAGGGGGCGGGGAGGGGGGCCGTCCAGGGGGACGCGCGGTCGCGCGCCGGAAGACCCCAGAGGGGGGTCGGGCGGGTCGGGGGGGGGGGGGGGGGGGGCGGGGTTCCGGGGGGGGGTAGCCATCGTCGTGGCTCAGGACTATTTACGTTAATTGCCACACACGACAGAACGTGTTGGCAACTGCAAATTAACTTCTCAAGACTGGAGGGGACCTAAAACGTGGAGGAGGCCTATTGCCAATAAATTTTTTGTATCTAATGAGTCTACCTACTTAAAAATATCTAAAGTCTACCTATCTAAGGGTCTACAACCCTGCCACACGCACGTGGTCAGGGTTCCGCACCCGGAAGCGGTGGAGGGCTGGAGCAGGCTGGCTGGAGGCGTCTTCAGGTCCGATGTCGATGAAAGGATGAGTTTCTGACGTCATTCGCCAGCTAGCCTCTCCACCGAGGCCCAGTGCGCCTTACTGCGCATGCCCAGACGAATATTCTTAGATGTTGAACAGGCCCCAGGCCTCAGTTCAGTCCAGTACTTGATTTTTCGTCGGAACTCATGTGACCTTATCTTACATCTCAGAGGGATGCAAAGATAACACATTATTTCACTTTTATCTTTGCATCCCAGCGGAGTGCAAAGATAAAAATATTCCTGCACTGCGGAACCAATGGAAACAAATCAACCTCTACTATAAATATATGAATATTCCTCACACATATCTAAATTTGAACAAAACATTAGCGCAAAATATGCTTCATGTATCGTAATGTAGCAATTAACTTCATTGCATTGAGTAATATGCATTGAGTAATAGAAGGTGATGTAATGCTTACATTTTTACCCTGTGCCTGCTTAGAGCGAAACCCCCATTGTGCATACTCAACAATTTAATCCGTGTCTGAATTGTACACTCTCTGACAGAGCAGCTGTGACAGATCTTCAGAGCCATCTGTCGCCAGAACCTTCAAGCACTAGTTCGCAAGGGTGTGCCTTGGAAACATTGGTGGATGATGAGCAAACAGAATATCACAAAATCGATTCCAGTCCAGTTGGATTTGGCCGGAAGTGAGAGCAAATCCGCAATGATGGCCTCTTGTTATATTCTTCAAGACATTAGAAGCTGTCAATAACTTTAGGGAACCATAAATAATATCATGCATTTAATAATAGTATTTAATAATAGTAAATAATAGTACATAATAGTGTTCATCGGGTGGGGAGGGGAGGAGTCGGGTAGGAAGGAGTCTGGTGGGGAGGAGTCGGGTAGGGAGGAGTCGGGTGGGGAGGAGTCGGGTGGGGAGGGGAGGAGTCGGGTGGGAAGGAGTCTGGTGGGGAGGAGTCGGTGGGGTGGGGAGGAGTCGAGTGGGGTGGGGTCGGATGGGGAGGCGTCGGGTGGGGAAGAGTAGGATGGGGAGGAGTTTGGTGGGGAGGAGTCGAGTGGGGAGGGGTCGGATGGGGAGGCGTCGGGTCGGGAGGAGTCGGCTGGGGAGGAGTCGGGTGGGAAGGAGCCGGGTGGGGTGGGGAGTAGTCGAGTGGTGTGGGGAGGAATTGAAACTCCTCCCCACCCGACTCCTCCCCACCCCACCCGACTCCTCCCCACCCGACTCATCCACACCCCACTCCTCCCCACCCGACTCCTCCCCAACCGACTCATCCATACCCCACTCCTCCCCACCCCACCCGACTCCTCCCCAACCGACTCCTCCCCACCCGACTCCTCCCCACCCGACTCCTTCCCACCCGACTCCTCTCAACCCCACACGACTCATCCCCACCCGACTCCTTCCTACCCGACTCCTCCCCACCCCACCCGACTCCTCCCCACCCCACCCGGCTCCTCCCCACCCGACTCCTCCCCACCCGACTCATCCCCAACCGACTCCTCCCCACACGACTCATCCCCACCCGACTCCTTCCCACTCGACTCCTCCCCACCCCACCCGACTCCTCCCGACCCGACTCTTCCCCAACCGACTCCTCCCCACCCCACTCCTCCCCACCCCACCCGACTCCTCCCCACCCGACTCCTCCCACCCGACACCTCCCCACCCGACTCCTCCCCACCCGACTCCTCCCCACCCGGCTCCTCCCCGCCCGACTCCTCCCCACCCGGCTCCTCCCCACCCGGCTCTTCCCCAACCGACTCCTCCCCACCCCACTCCTCCCCACCCCACCCGACTCCTCCCCACCCGACTCCTTCCCACCCGACACCTCCCTACCCAACTCCTCCCCACTCGACTACTCCCCACCCGGCTCCTCCCCACCCGACTCCTCCCCAACCGTCTCCTCCCCACCCGACTCCTCCCCATCCGACCCCTCCCCACCCGACTCCTCCCCATCCGACTCCTCCCCACCCGACTCCTCCCCACCCGGCTCCTCCCTACCTGACTCCTCCCCACCCGGCTCCTCCCCACCCGACTCCTTCCCACCCCACTCCTCCCCACCCCACCCGACTCCTCCCCACCCGACTCTTCCCCATCCGACTCCTCCCCACCCGACTCATCCACACCTGACTAATCCCCACCGACTCCTCCCCACCGACTTCTCCCCATCCGACTCCTCCCCACCCGACTCATCCACATCCCACTCCTCCCCACCCCACCCGAATCCTCCCCCACCGACTCTTCCCCAACCGACTCATCCCCACCCGACTCCTCCCCACTCGACTCCTACCCACCCGACTCCTCCCCACCCGACTCCTCCCCACTCGACTCCTCCCCACCCGACTCCTCCCCACACGACTCATCCCCACCCGACTTCTCCCCACCCGACTCCCCCCTCCACCCGGCTCCATCACACTCGACTCCTCCCCACCCAACTCCTCCCCACTCCACCCGACTCCTCCCCACCCGACTCCTCCCCACCCGACTCCTCCCCCCACCCGACTCTTTCACACACGACTCCTCCCCACCCAACTCCTCCCCACTCCAAATGACTCCTCCCCACCCTACTCCTCCTGACCCGACTCCTCCCCACCCGACTCGTCCCACCCGACTCTTCCCCACCCGACTCCTCCCCACCTGACTCCTCCCCACCCAACTCCTCCCCACCCGACTCCTCCCCACCCACCCGGCTCCACCCCGCCCAACTCCTCCCCACCCGGCTCCTCCCGACCCGATTCCTCCCCATCTGACTCCTCCACACCCAACTCCTCCCCACCCGACTCCTCCCCACCTCACCCGACTGCTCCCCACCGACTCTTCCCCAACCGACTCATCCCCACCCGACTCCTCCCCACTCGACTCTTCCCCACCCGACTCCTCCCCACACGACTCATCCCCACCCGACTCCTCCCCACCCGACTCCTCCCCACCCAACTCCTCCACAACCCACCCGACTTCTCCCCACCCGACTCCTCCCCCCCACCCGACTCCTTCACACTCAACTCCTCCCCACCCGACTCCTCCCCACACGACTCATCCCCACCCGACTCCTCCCCACCCGACTTCTCCCCACCCGACTCCTCCCCCCCACCCAACTCCTCCCCACTCCACCCGACTTCTCCCCACCCGACTTCTCCCCACCCGACTCCTCCCCTGCCCCCACCCGACTCCTTCGCACTCGACTCCTCCCCACCCAACTCCTCCCCACTCCACCCGACTCCTCCCCACCCGACTCCTCCCCACCCGACTCCTCCACAACCCACCCGACTTCTCCCAACCCGACTCCTCCCCCCCACCCGACTCCTTCACACTCGACTCCTCCCCACCCAACTCCTCTCCACTCCACCCGACTCCTCCCCACCCGACTCCTCCCACCCGACTCCTCCCCACCCGACTCCTCCCGAACTGACTCCTCCCCACCCGACTCCTCCCCACCAGACTCCTCCCCACCCCACCCGACGCCTCCCCACCAGACTCCTCCCCACCAGACTCCTCCCCACCCGACTCCTCTCCACCCGACTCCTCCCCACCCGACTCCTCCCCACCCGACTCCTCCCGAACCGACTCCTTCCCACCCGACTCCTCCCCACCCGGCTCCTCCCGACCCGATTCCTCCCCACCCGACTCTACCCTACCCGACTCCTCCCCATCGACTCTTCGCAACCCGGCTCCTCCCCACTCGACTCCCCCCACCCGGCGGGTGGGGAGGAGTCGGATGGGCAGGAATCGGGTGGGGTAAGGAGGAGACGGGGGGAGGAGTCGGTGGAGAACAGTTGGGTGGGGAGTAGTCGGGTAGGGTGGAGCCGGATGGAGAGAAGTCGGTTGGGGAGGAGTCGGTTGGGGAGGAGTCGGGTGGGGAAGAGCCGGGTGGTGAGGAGCCGGGTGGGGAGGAGTCGGGTGGGGAGATGTCGGTTGGTGTGAGGAGGAGTCGAGTGGGGAGGAGTCGGGTGGGGTGGAGAGGAGTCGGGTGGGGTTGGGAGGAGTCGCGTCGGCTGGGGAGGATTCGGGTGGGGTGGAGTCGGTTGGGGAGGAGTCGGTTGGGGAGGATTCGGGTGGGGAGGAGCCGGGTGGGGAGGATTCGGGTGGGGTGGAGTCCGGTTGGGGAGGAGTCGGTTGGGGAGGATTCGGGTGGGGAGGAGTCGGTTGGGGAGGATTCGGGTGGGGAGGAGCCGGGAGGGGAGGGTGTCGGGTGGGATGGGTAGGAGACGGTGGGGATGAGTCGGGTGGGGAAGAGCCTGGTGGGGAGGAGTCGGGTGGGGAGGAGTCGGGTGGGGTGGGGAGGAGTCGGGTGGGTGGGGATGAGTCTGGTGGGGAGGTGTCGGGTGGGGTGGGGAGGAGTTGAGTGGGGTGATGAAGAATTGGGTGGGGAGGAGTCGGATGGGGTGCGGAGGAGTCGGGTGTTCACGATTCAGGTTGGGAGGCATCGGGTGGGGAGGAGTCGGGTGTGTAGTAGTCGGGTGGGGTGGGGAGGAGCCGGGTGGGGTGGGGAGGAGACGGGTGGGGTAGGGAGGAATCGGGTGGGGAGGAGTCGGGTGGGTGGGGAAGAGTCGGGTGGGTGGGGGAGGAGTCGGGTGGGGAGTTGTCGGTTGGTGTAGGAAGGAGTCGGGTGGGGTGGAGTCGGGTGGGGTGGGGAGGAGTCGGGTGAGGAGGAGTCGGGTGTGTACGAGTCGGGTGGGGTGGGGAGGAGCCGGGAGGGGTGTGTTGGAGTCGGGTGAGGTGGAGTCAAGCGGGGTGGAGAGGAGTCGGGTGGGGTTGGGAGGAGTCGGGTTGGGAGGCGTCGGTTGGGAGGAGTCGGTTGGGGAGGAGTCGGGTGGAGAGGAGCCGGGTGGGGAGGAGTCGGGTGGGGAGGAGTCGGGTGGGGTGGAGTCGGGTGGAGAGGAGCCGGGTTAGGAGGAGTCGGGTTGGGAGGCGTCGGTTGGGAGGAGTCGGTTGGGGAGGAGTCGGTTGGGGAGGAGTCGGGTGGAGAGGAGCCGGGTGGGGAGGAGTCGGGTGGGGAGGAGTCGGGTGGGTGGAGTCGAGTGGGGTGGAGTCGGGTGGGGTGGAGTCGAGTGGGGTGGGTGTGACGGGATGGGTGGAGTCGGGTGGGGAGGAGCCGGGAGGGGGGGGGGGGGTGTCGGGTGGGATGGGGAGGAGTCGGGTGGGGAGGAGTCGGGTCGGGAGGAGTCGGGTGGGGTGGGGAGGAGTCGGGTGGGGAGGAGTCGGGTGGAGTGGGGAAGAGTCGGGTGGGTGGGGATGGGTCTAGTGGGGAGGAGTCGGGTGGGGTGGGGAGGAGTTGAGTGGGGTGATGAGGAATTGGGTGGGCAGGAATCGGGTGGGGTGGGGAGGATACAGGAGGAGGAGTCGGTGGGGAAGAGTTGGGTGGGGAGTAGACGGGTAGGGTGGAGTCGGGTGGAGAGAAGTCGGTTGGGGAGGAGTCGGTTGGGGAGGAGTCGGGTGGGGAGGAGCCGGGTGGGGAGGAGTCGGGTGGAGTGGAGTCGGGTGGAGTGGGTGTGACGGGATGGGTGGAGTCGGGTGGGGAGGAGCCGGGTGGGGTGGTGAGGAGTCGGGTGGGTGGGGATGAGTCTAGTGGGGAGGAGCCGGGTGGGGTGGGGAGGAGTTGAGTGGGTGGGGAGGAGTCCGGTGGGGAGGGGTCGTGTGGGGTGGGGAGGAGTCGGGTGGGGAGGGGAGGAGTCGGGTGGGGAAGAGTCTGGTGGGGAGGAGTCGGGTGGGGTGGGGAGGAGTCGGGTGGGGAGGGGTCGTGTGGGGTGGGGAGGAGTCGGGTGGGGAGGGGAGGAGTCGGGTGGGGAAGAGTCTGGTGGGGAGGAGTCGGGTGGGGTGGAGTCGGGTGGGGTGGGTGTGACGGGATGGGTGGAGTCGGGTGGGGAGGAGTCGGGTGGGGAGGAGTCGGGTGGGGTGGGGAGGAGTCGGGTGGGGAGGAGTCGGGTGGGGTGGGGAGGAGTCCGGTGGGTGGGGATGAGTCTGGTGGGCAGGAATCGGGTGGGTTGGGGAGGAGTTGAGTGGGGTGATGAGGAATTGGGTGGGGAGGAGTCGGGTGGGGTGGGGAGGAGTCGGGTGGGGAGGAGTCGGGTGGGGTGGAGTCGGGTGGGGTGGAGTCGGGTGGGGTGGGTGTGACGGGATGGGTGGAGTCGGGTGGGGAGGAGTCGAGTGGGGAAGAGTCTGGTGGGGAGGAGTCGGGTGGGGAGGAGTCGGGTGGGGTGGAGTCGGGTGGGGTGGGTGTGACGGGATGGGTGGAGTCGGGTGGGGAGGAGTCGGGAGGGGAGGAGTCGAGTGGGGAAGAGTCTGGTGGGGAGGAGTCGGGTGGGGAGGAGTCGGGTGGGGTGGAGTCGGGTGGGGTGGGTGTGACGGGATGGGTGGAGTCGGGTGGGGAGGAGTCGGGTGGGGTGGGGAGGAGTCGGGTGGGTGGGGATGAGTCTGGTGGGCAGGAATCGGGTGGGGTGGGGAGGAGTTGAGTGGGGTGATGAGGAATTGGGTGGAGAAGAGTCGGGTGGGGTGGGGAGGAGTCGGTGGGGAGGAGTCGTTTGGGGTGGGGAGGAGTCAGTTGGGGTGGGGAGGAGTCGGATGGGGAGGGGAGGAGTCGGGTGGGAGGGGAGAAGTCGAGTGGGGTCGGGAGGAGTCGGGTGTTGACGATTCGGGTTGGGAGGAATCGGGTGGGGAGGAGTCGGGTGGGTGGGGAGGAGTCGGGTGGGGAGTTGTCGGTTGGTGTGGGGAGGAGTCGGGTGGGGAGGAGTTAGGTGGGGTGGGGAGGAGTCGGGTGAGGAGGAGTCGGGTGTGTAGGAGTTGGGTGGGGTGAAGAGGGCCGGTAGGGGTGTGTAGGAGTCGGGTGGGATGGAGTCAAGCGGGGTGTAGAGGAGTCGGGTGGGCTTGGGAGGAGTCGGGTCGGGAGGCATCGGGTGGAGAGGATTCGGTGGGATGGAGTCGGGTGGGGAGGAGTCGGGAGGGGAGGAGTCGGGTGGAGAGAAGTCGGTTGGGGAGGAGTCAGGTGGTGAGGAGCCGTGTGGGGAGGAGTCGGGTGGGGAGGAGTCGGGTTGGGTGGAGTCGGGTGGAGAGGAGTCGGGTGGGGATGAGTCGGGTGGGGAAGAGTCTGGTGGGGAGGAGTCGGGTCGGGAGGCGTCGGTTGGGGTGGGGAGGAGTCGGGTGGGGTGGGGAGGAGACGGGCAGGGAGGAGTCGAGTGGGGTCGGGAGAAGTCGGGTGTTGACGATTCGGGTTGGGAGGAATCGGGTGGGGAGGAGTTGGGTGTGTAGGAGTAGGGTGGGGTGGGGAGGAGTCAGGTGAGGTGGGGAGGAGTCGGGTGCGGTGGGGAGGAGACGGGTGGGGAGTTGTCGGTTGGTGTGGGGAGGAGTCGGGTGGGGAGGAGTCAGGTGGGGTGGGGAGGAGTCGGGTGAGGAGGAGTCGGGTGTGTAGGAGTCGGGTGGGGAGGAGTCGGGTGGGGTGGGAAAGAGTCGGGTGTGGGGGAGTCGGGTTGGGAGGAATCTGGTGGGGAGGAGTCGGGTGGGGAGGAGTCGGGTGGGGTGGCTGTGACGGTGTGGGGTGGAGTCGTGTGTGTAGGAGTTGGGTGGGGTGGGGAGGAGTCGGGTGGGGAGTTGTCGGTGGTGTGGGGAGGAATCGGGTGGGGCGGAGTCGGGTGGGTGGGGAGGAGTCGGGTGGGGAGTTGTCGGTTGGTGTGGGGAGGAGTCGGGTGGGGAGGAGTCAGGTGGGGTGGGGAGGAGTCGGGTGAGGAGGAGTCGGGTGTGTAGGAGTCGGGTGGGGAGGAGTCGGGTGGGGTGGGAAAGAGTCGGGTGTGGGGGAGTCGGGTTGGGAGGAATCTGGTGGGGAGGAGTCGGGTGGGGAGGAGTCGGGTGGGGTGGCTGTGACGGTGTGGGGTGGAGTCGTGTGTGTAGGAGTTGGGGTGGGGTGGGGAGGAGTCGGGTGGGGAGGGGAGAGTCAGGTAGGGAGGATCCGGGTGGGGAGGAGTCGAGTGGGATGGGAAGGAGTCGGGGTTGGGAGGAGTCGGTGGGGAGAAGTCGAGTGGGGTGAGGAGGAGTCGGGTGGAAAGGAGTCGGGTGGGGAGGAGTCGGGGAGGGTTGGGGAGGTGTTGGGTGGGGAAAAGTCGGGTGGGGAGGAATGGGTGGGGTAGGGAGGAGAGTCGGATGGGGAGGAGCGGGGGTGGGGTGGGGAGGAGTCGGGTGGAGAGGAATGGGGTGGGGTGGGAGGAGTCGGGTGGGGAGGCGTCGGGTGGGGAAGAGTCGGGTGAGGGAGGAGTCGGGTGGGGAGGAGTCGGGTGGGGTGGGGAGTAGTCGAGTGGTGTGGGGAGGAAATGAAACTCCTCCCCACCCGACTCCTCAACACCCCACCCGACTCCTCCCCCCACCCGAATCCTTCCCACCCGACTCCTCCCCACCCCACACGACTTCTCCCCACCCCACCCGGCTCCTCCCCACCCGACTCATCCACAACCACTCCTCCCCACCCGACTCCTCCCCAACCGACTCATCCATACCCCACTCCTCCCCACCCCACCAGACTCCTTCCCAACCGACTCCTCCCCTCCCGACTCCTCCCAACCCGACTCCTTCCCACCCCACTCCTCCCAACCCCACACGACTCATACCCACCGACTCCTTCCTACCCGACTCCCCCCCACCCCACCCGACTCCTCCCACCCCACTCGGCTCCTCCCCACCCGACTCCTCCCCACCCGACTCATCCCCAACCGACGCCTCCCCACACGACTCATCCCACCCGACTCCTTCCCACTCGACTCCCCCCCACCCCACCCGACTCCTCCCGACCCGACTCTTCCCCAACCGACTCTTCCCCACCCCAGTCCTCCCCACCCCAACCGACTCCTCCCCACCCGACTCCTCCCACCCGACACCTCCCCACCCGACTCCTCCCCCACCCGACTCCTCCCCACCCGGCTCCTCCCCACCCGACTCCTCCCCACCCGGCTCCTCCCCACCCGGCTCTTCCCCAACCGACTCCTCCCCACCCCACTTCTCCCACCCCACCCGACTCCTCCCCACCCGACTCCTTCCCACCCGACTCCTTCCCACCCGACTCCTCCCCACCCGACTCCTCCCCACCCGACTCCTCCCCACTCGACTCCTCCCCCACCCGGCTCCTCCCCACCAGACTCCTCCCCACCCGACTCCTACCCACCCGACTCCTCCCCAACCGTCTTCTCCCCACCCAACTCCTCCCCATCCGACTCCTCCCCACTCGACTCCTACCCACCTCCGACTCCTTTCCACCCGTCAAGTGGGGTGGAGAGGAGTCGGGTGGGGGTTGGGAGGAAGTCGAGTCGGGTGGGAGGATTCGGTGGGGGTGGAGTCGGTTGGGGAGGAGTCGGTTGGGGAGGATTCGGGTGGGAGGAGCCGGGTGGGGGAGGAGTCGGGTGGGGTGGAGTCGGGTGGGGTGGGTGTGACGGGATGGGTGGGAGTCGGGTGGGGAGGAGCCGGGAGGGGGTGGGGAGGAGTCGGGTGGGGTGGGGATGAGTCTGGTGGGGAGGAGTCGGGTGGGGTGGGGAGGAGTTGAGTGGGGTGATGAAGAATTGGGTGGGGAGGAGTCGGGTGGGGTGCGGAGGAGTCGGTGGGGTGGGGAGGAGTCGGGTGGGGAGGGGAAGAGTCGGGTGGGGAGGGGAGGAGACGGGGCGGGGAGGAGTCGTGTGGGGTCGGGAGGAGTCGGGGTGTTGACGATTCGGGTTGGAGGAATCGTGGTGGGGAGGAGTCGGTGTGTAGGAGTCGGGTGGGGTGGGGAGGAGTCGGGTGGGGTGGGGAGGAGACGGGTGGGGGTAGGGAGGAGTTGAGTGGGGTGATGAAGAATTGGGTGGGGAGGAGCCGGGTGGGGTGGGGAGGAGACGGGTGGGGTACGGAGGAATCGGGTGGGAGTCTGGGTGGGGGAGGAGTCGGGTGGGGAGGAGTCGGGTGGGTGGGGAGGAGTCGGGTGGGGAGTTGTCGGTTGGTGTGGGGAGGAGTCGGGGTGGGGAGGAGTCGGGTGGGCAGGAGTCAGGTGGGGTGGGGAGGAGTCGGGTGGGGAGTTGTCGGTTGGTGTGGGAGGAGTCGGGTGGGGAGGAGTCAGGGTGGGCAGGAGTCAGGTGGGGTTGGGGAGGAGTCGGGTGGGGAGTTGTCGGTTGGTGTGGGGAGGAGTCGGGTGGGGAGGAGTCGGGTGGGCAGGAGTCAGGTGGGGTGGGGAGGAGTCGGGTGAGGAGGAGTCGGGTGTGTACGAGTCGGGTGGGTGTGGGGAGGAGCCGGTTGGGGTGTGTTGGAGTCGGGTGGGGTGGAGTCAAGCGGGGTGGAGAGGAGTCGGGTGGGGTTGGGAGGAGTCGAGTCGGGTGGGGTTGGAGGAGTCGGGTCGGGAGGCGTCGGTTGGAGGAGTCGGTTGGGGAGGAGTCGGATTGGGAGGAGCCGGGTGGGGAGGAGTCGGGTGGGGTGGAAGGAGTCGGGTGGGGAGGAGTCGGGTGGGGAGGAGTCGGGTGGGAGGAGTCGGTTGGGTGAGTCGAGTGGGGTGGAGTCGAGTGGGGTGGGTGTGACGGGATGGGTGGAGTCGGGGTGGGGAGGAGCCGGGAGGGGGGGGGGGGTGTCGGGTGGGATGGGGAGGTGTCGGGTGGGGAGGAATCGGGTCGGGAGGAGTCGGGTGGGGTGGGGGAGGAGTTGGGTGGGGTGAGTCGGGTGGAGTGGGGAAGAGTCGGGTGGGTGGGGATGAGTCTAGTGGGGAGGAGTTGGGTGGGGTGGGGAGGAGTTGAGTGGGGTGATGAGTATTGGGTGGGCAGGAATCGGGTAGGGGTGGGGAGGATACAGGAGGAGGAGGAGTCGGTGGGGAGAGTTTGGGTGGGAGTAGACGGGTAGGGTGGAGTCGGGTGGAGAGAAGTCGGTTGGGGAGGAGTCGGTTGGGAGGAGTCGGGTGGGGAGGAGCCGGGTGGGGAGGAGTCGGGTGGAAGGAGGAGCCGGGTGGGGAGGAGTCGGGTGGGGAGGAGTCGGTGGAGAGGAGTCGGGTGGGAGGGAGTCAGTGGGGTGGAGTCCGGGGTGTGAGGTGGGACTGTGCGGGATGGGCGGAGTCGGGTGGGAGGAGTCGGTGGGGTTGGTGGAGTCGGCGTCGGGTGGGGAGGATTCGGGGTGGGGTGGGAGTCGGTTTGGGGAGGAGGTAGGTTGGGAGGATTCGGGTTGGAGGAGCGGGTGGGTGGAGGTTAGGGATGGGGTGGAGGGAGTGGGGAGTTGTCGGTTGGTGTAGGATGGAGTAGGGTGGGGAGGGCGGTTGGGGAGGAGTCGGTTAGGTGGGGAGGAGTCGGGTGGGAGTTGTCGGTTGGTTTGGTGGAGGAGTCGGTGGGGAGGAGTCAGGTGGGTGGGGAGGTGTCGGGTGAGGAGGAGTGGGTGTGTAGAGTGGGGTGGGGGTGGGGAGGTGCCGGAGGGGTGTGTTGGAGTAGGGTGGGGGTGGAGTCCAAGCGGGGAGTGGAGATGGAGTCGGGTGGGGTGGGTCGGGTGGGGAGGAGTCGGTGGGAGGAGTCGGGTAGGTGTGGGGGAGTCGGTGGGGAGTTGTCGGGTGGTTTGGGAGGAGTCGGGTGGGAGGGAGTCGGGGGGGGGGGGAGGAGTCGGAGTGAGGAGGAGTGGGTGTGTACGAGTCGGTGGGGTGGGGGAGGAGCCGGGAGGGGTGTGTGGAGTAGGGTGGGGTGGAGTCTAGCGGGGTGGTAGAGGGTAGGAGGGGGGTTGGAGAGAGGTCGGGTCAGGCGGTCAGGTTGGGAGGAGTCGGTTGGGGAGAGTAGGGGTAGGGAGGAGCGGGTGGGGGAGGTAGTCGGGTGGGAGGAGTCGGTGGTGTGTAGGAGTCGGGTGGGTAGGGAGGGAGAGGGGTGGGTCGGGAGGGGAAGGAGTCGGTGCGGTGGGGAGGAGACGGGGGGGGAGTCGAGTGGGGTTGGGAGGAGCTGGGTGTTGAAATTCAGGTTGGTGAGATGGGTAGGGGAGGGCGGAGTGGTGTGAGGAGTCGTGTGGGGTGAGGGAGGAGTCGGGTGGGTGGGGAGGATCGGGCTGTGGGTAAGGCGGGGTGGACGGAGTGGAGGGTACGGGAGGATCGGGTGGGGAGGAGTTGGGTGGGTGGGGAGGAGTCGTGGGGAGTTGTGGATTGGTGGTTGCGAAGGAGTGGGTGGTGAGGAGTGGCGTGGGGAGGAGTCGGAGTGGGAGTAGTCTAGGTTGTGTGGGGAGGGATGCTGGTGGGATGTTTTCGGTTGGATAGTGGGGAGGAGTCGGGGTGGGGAGAGTCAGGTGGGGTGGGAGGGTGGTGTGGGAGGAGTCGGTGTGTACGATGAGTCGGGTGGGGTCGGGTGGGATGAGGAGGACGTGGATCTTGGGAGGTGAATAGGAGTCGGTAGTGGGAGTGTTCTAGTTCGGGTGAGAGGGAGTCGGAGTGGGAGAGTCAGAGTGCGGTCGGAGGCGTCTTGGGTAGTGTAAGAGTCGATGGGTGGGAGAGGAGCGGGGGGAGGAGCGTGGGAGGAGCTTGTGGGGATGTAGAGTCGGGTGGAGGTTGCGGAGGAGTGAGGTCTGGAGGTGGTAGGGGGCGTCGGATGTTGGGCAGAGTGCTAGAGGTGTGAGAGTATCGGTGGGGTGGTTCGGGTCGATGGAGTTCGTGCGTTCGGAGTGAGGAGTCGGTTGGGTTGAGGTCGAGTGGGGTGGCGTCAAGGGTGTGGGAGGAGTCGGAGGAGTTGGGGAGGAGACGGGGTGGTGGAAGTGGCGTCGGTGGGAGTGTGAGCTGGGTAGTGTCGGTGGGGAGATGCGTGGTGTGGAGGGCAGACCGGGGTGGAGGGTTGGTGTGGGAGGAGTCCGAGGGGTGGGTGTGGGAGGGTGGTGGTGGGATGGGTGAGTCGAGGAGGGGGAGGATCCCGGTCGGGGGGGGGGGTGTCGGGTGGGATGGAGGAGGAGTCGGAGTGGGGAGGAGTCGGGTCGGAGGAGTGCGGTGGGGTCGGGAGGAGTCGGTGGGAGGAGTCGGGTGGAGTGGGAAGAGTCGGGTGGGGGTGGGGAGGAGTCGAGTTGCGGTGGGGCAGGAGACGGGTGGGGTAGGGAGGAATTGGGTGGGCAGAATCGGGTGGGTGGGGAGGATACAGGAGGAGGAGGAGTCGGTGGGAAGAGTTGGGTGGGAGTAGACGGGTAGGGTGGAGTCGGGTGGAGAGAAGTCGGTTGGGGAGGAGTCGGTTGGGGAGGAGTCGGGTGAGAGGAGCCGGGGTGGGAGGAGTCAGGTGGGGTGGAGTCGGGTGGAGTGGGTGTGACGGATGGGTGGAGTCGGGTGAGGAGGAGTCCGGGTGGGGTGGTGAGGAGTCGGGTGGGTGGGGATGAGTCTGGTGGGGAGGAGCCGGGTGGGGTGGGGAGGAGTTGAGTGGGTGGGGAGGAGTCGGGATGGGGAGGGGTCGTGTGGGGTGGGAGAGGAGTCGGAGTGGGGAGGGAGGAGTCGAGTGGGAAGAGTCTGGTGGGGAGGAGTCGGGTGGGAGGAGTCGTGGTGGGTGTGAGTCGGGTGGGGTGGGTGTGTGACGAATGGGGGAGTCGGGTGGGGAGGAGTCGGGTGGGGAGGAGTCGGGTGGGGAGGAGTTCGGGTGGGGAGGAGTCGGGTGGGGTGGGGAGGAGTCGAGGTGGGTGGGGATGAGTCTGGTGGCAGGAATCGGGTGGGGTAAGGAGGAGACGGGGGAGGAGTCGGTGGGGAAGAGTTGGTGGGGAGTAGTCGGGTAGGGTGTGAGCCGGATGGAGAGATGTCGGTTGGGAAGGAGTCGGTTAGGGAGGAGTCGGGGTGGGGAAGAGCCGGGTTGGGAGGAATCGGGTGGGGAGGAGTCGGTGGGGTGGGGAGGAGTCGGGTGGGGGAGTTGTCGGTTGGTGTGGGAGGAGTCGGGTGGGAGGAGTTAGGTGGGGTGGGGAGGAGTCGGGTGAGGAGGAGTCGGGTGTGTAGGAGTTGGGTGGGGTGAAGAGGGCCGGTAGGGGTGTGTAGGAGTCGGGTGGGGATGGA
>JAXIVJ010006118.1:57500-69084 GCA_036785665.1 Chirona hameri | reverse complement strand
GTCTTCGAGTTCGTGGCAACGGTGAATTGAATGAAATAGCATGTTAGCTTCTTATTCCTACAAGGCCTCACCGCCTATGTTTCTGGGTTTATTAGGCAAACTTCTAGGTTTTATCAGTATATAAATAACAAGTACCTACTATAACATGCAAAATCCGCATTGAAAATGCTACAAAGGCTTAAATACACGCATTACAAAATAGGGTAAATTTTTCCGTTCTGCTTCAGGCCCTTGCCACGGAGGGTCACCCTTGGGTCGCGTTGGTCCACCTTGCGGTTAGACCGTATCAGTTTATCAGTTGTGGAGAGATGAGTCACTCGGCGAGATCATCGGTGATAATTCAGTCAATATTCACCCGCTATGATTGTACATTTATTGATACGGTGATGCTGTACGCCTGCATGCCACACAACCTAAATATAGTTTTTCGACGGTTTCTTTTGTTCACGCTCTATGACTGAGCTTATGATTGACCTGTTGATGCTCCATAGCCATGCTGCTCGTTTTCATGTTGCTAGTGCATGCTGCTCAATAAGATTAGAACGTTCCCTCTTGAAGCATACATCGAAATCAGGAAGGGCCTCATCCATTCAACATCCTATTGCGCTTCTCGCAGCAATCCATTTTTCAAACCAAAGTGTGTGAAGATTTGTTTTAAAAAACTGCTGAACCCGCCTGAACAGCCGAACAAAAAAATTGCATTGAGCCTGATTGCACAGTCCTGGCGGATCGATAGGATGGGACTGCTCCGGGAGAGACCATGGACGGCCCTTCAGTTCCGCACCCCTCAATCTCCCCCTCCCCCCACTCTGTTTCGGAAGGCCGCCATGTCATCTGTGACAGCCAGCTGGCCCGCCCGACAGCCAGCTTCCCCGCCGGTCCCGGGGCCGCCAGTAAGCGTCGCCGGCGAGCCGGCGGTGTCGGGTAGCGGCGGACGGTCTCAGCGGCGCCGGCGGCGGACATTCCTGCCGTGATTGGCGAGTAACTCGAGCTGTCCCGCCCGGTTTGTGTTGTCCCCCCAGTCATCTCAGCTAATCACTGAGCTGCCCCCCCCCCCCCCCGCGCTAGAAGGTCCGACCGGCACTGCCACTTTCCATGCAGCGGAGCAGGTAGGAGGGGAAGGGGAATTGGGGTGGGGGCGCCGTCGTTCGCTGACGATCAGCGGACAGCGGACAGTGACGAGCAGACGAGCAGCGGACAGCGGACAGTGACGAGGCAGACGATCAGCTGACAGCGGGCAGTGACGAGCAGCACGATCAGCGGACAGCGGGCGGTGACGAGCAGACGATCAGCGGACAAGCGGACATGTGACGAGGGCAGACGATCAGCGTGACAGCGGGGCAGAGGCGAGCAGACGAGCAGCGGACAGCGGACAGTTACGAGCAGACCGAGCAGCGGACATCGGACAGTGACGAGCAGACGGTCAGCGGACAGTGGACGATCAGACGATCAGCGGACAGCGGACAGAGACGAGCAGACGATCAGCGGGCAGCGGACAGTGACGAGCAGGACGATCAGCGGACAGGGGACAGTGACGAGCAGACGATCAGCGTGACAGCGGACAGTGACAAGCAGACGATCAGCGGGACAGCGGACAGTACGAGCAGAAGAGCAGCGGACATCATGACCAGTGACGAGCAGACGTCCAGCGGCCAGTGACGAGCAGACGATCAGCGGACAGCGGACAGTGGACGAGCAGACGCTCAATCGGACATGACGAGCAGACGAGCAGCGGACAGCGGACAGTGAAGAGCAGACGATCAGCGACAGCGGACAGTGACGAGCAGACGATCAGCGGACAGCGGACAGTTACGAGCAGACGAGCAGACGAGCAGCGGACAGCGGACAGCGGGACAGTGACGAGCAGGCGAGCAGCGGACAGCGGACAGTGACGAGCAGAAGACAAGCAGGCGGACAGCGGACACGAGGGCGGCAGGGGCTAAAGCCCCCCCCCCCCCCCCCATCCCAAGCTTCGACAGGGGCGGCAATAGATTAGCCCCCACAAACAAACAAACAAACAAAAAATCCGCATGAACTGGCGATTGAAAATGGGCACTGACTGCCGAAAAATAACCTTTCGCAACACAAAAAAATCGTATTTTTTACTCGTTCGTGTATTCTCTATTTGAAGCCTTTTGGTAGCAGGAAGAAGGTGGCGCGTGCATATTTGGAAATGTCGTATACAAATCCTAGGACCAACATAATACTTACCCGCGACTTACTGGGGGGGGGGGGGGTGGGGGCTATTTTTTGCCCCCCCCCCCCCTCTCCCGTATTTTGCAATAACTCTGAAACAAACACCAGTATCGTCACCAACCTTGCAGTACCCTTCTCCCACATCAATTCTACACATGTTGGCCAAAGGAAATTAGTTGAGGTATGATTAAAGTTAAAGTTGAGTTTAATGACGTCAGAGTGACGTCATGTTCTTCAGTTTTTGTTTGCAAAATAATAGTTTGCGGAAAACGCTGTCAAAGGTACAATATTTGAGATAAACTAATTTGTCTTAAATCAAATTACTGACAATAGACCGGGCTATCACACTAACATCTGATATTTTTATTTTTTTTTATTCAAAATTTTGAGAGATCCAAATATTTTTTATTTTACTAAAATTTTCATACAAAAATCCAGATTATCAAAACCGGATTATATGTGATTGACACGTGTTCGGTGAATATGTGTACCAAATTTGAAGTCGATATGCTACCAAAAATGACATGACTTATGACCTTCAAATGCCAAAAATTGGCCACCGCTCACAGCCCTAAAAAATGGATTGCTGTTTTTGCTTTTTACTTCTATTTATTTGGAACGAACTATGTTCTAAGGTCATTTTTTCGCGTTCTAGACGAAAACAAAACATAAACATGTGTTAAATGCCTAATGACCGTAATCTGCAGTTTGACCTCGTGACCTCGGATGACCTTGACCTGACCTAGGTCATAAACAGCTTTAAAACAGTACTTAGAAGTGTCAGGCACACGAATCATACGATGTATTGACTGCTTATGCGTTTTATATCGCAATTTGGAGCGACAAGTCCATCGGAGACCTTTGACACGGTCAACATTTTGTACTTGACCTGACTTCTGTGACATCATCGGGTGAGCCCGAGGTCATACAATAATTTGTTTCCTTCGATAACTTTCCCAGGGCTATCGAATGCCGTCGGTTTATTTTTACAATCAATCCAGTAGTTCCGGAGATCCGAGGGGGGGGGGCAAAAGTAACCCCCCCCCCACAGTAAGTCGCAATTATTAATTCATACCCAAGTAAACTCCCGGGTTAAGTAAGCCATAAGTCAGCCAAAACTAAATATATTGCTTGAAATTCGGTGTGGTATTATCTAATACTTCATTCTCAATATATATTCCGGTTTTTGAACATTGTTTGGAAATTTTTATCGGTGATTTTTTTTTTCTCTAATTTGTTTTTTTTCTCATAAATCAATATAAAATAAAAACTTTATAGAAAAGACCGGAATATATATTGGAGAACCAGTAGTAAAAGGACGATGCCCCAAACCAAATGTCAAGTAATATCTTGAGTGTGACCGACTTATGACTCCCTAGCTAGTGGTGTATCGCAGATTATTCACAAAACACCATGGGTCATTTGCCTTGAGTGGCCGCCACCCGATCGACAGGGACGCCACCAATATGGTGAAATTTTACAGGGGGGGGGGGGGGGCCTCTCCTTCCGCACTGTGCGGAGGAGAGTCACTGGCCGAGGGGACCGTCACTCGCCAAAGAGGGGCAGTCACTAGTCAGTGGTGCGCCGTCACTCGCCGGAGGTGGCGTGTCACTCCCCCCCCCGCCCGGAGGGGCGCTGTCACGGGCCGGAGAGGCGCGTCTATGCAGTGGACGCCCTCACTGGCCGGGGGCGCCAGTCACTGGCACAAGAGTGCCGTCACTAGCCGGGGAGCGTCCTCACTGGCTGGAGTGGCGCCGTCACCTGGCTCAGAGGGGCGTCGAGACTGATCGAGGGGTGCAGCTTTGCATGGGCGCCTCGGGTCCAAAGGACCAGGTCATGACCTGCATGACCCTGATAGTTGATACTCGGTACGCCACTGTTCCTAAGTATGATGGACCTTGACTTTATATTCGACATTTCCAAATATGCGTGGGCGGTCTGGGCTATTTTCGATCTGGAGCGATTCCTGCAACCAACGTAAGTTCCAAAAACGGCGCGTTTTTGGCGCAAAGTTTATAGCGCTGAATAAGCGTGCGTTGAACGCATTTCGACAGTATTGAGGAATTGTGACTGGGACTTGATTATCGTTGTTTTCCTTTTCCTGTAAACATTGTAGCCAAATAAATTCACATTTTGTGAATTTGTAGGTTAAAGTTAATATTTTGCATTGTCAAGGGCTGTTTTAAATTACTATAGCTTGGGATGGCTACTTTGACATCAGGTCATATCCAGACTCAAATAATTTCAGGGTACCATTTTTAAATCTGACACCCATTTCTGCACCATTGCTTAGGTACTTTATCCCGGTTAATTTTATGGGTGCTATGCAGAGTTCGTCACGGCTGGGACGGCCCTATGGGCAGGGCTGGACCTGGGCTGGGCCTGGGGGCTGGGCCTGGGCTGGGCCTGGGCTGGGCCTGGGCTGGGCAGGGCTGGGCTGGGCTGGCCTGGCTGGGCCTGGGCTGGGCCTGGGCTGGGCCTGGGCTGGGCTGGGCTGGGCCTGGGCTGGGGCTGGGCTGGGGGCCTGGGGCTGGGCCTGGGCTGGGCTGGGCTGGGCCTGGGCTGGCCTGGGCTGGGCCTGGGCTGGCCTGGGACTGGGCCGGGGCTGGGCATGGGCTGGGGGCTGGGCTGGGCCTGGGCTGGCACTGGCTGGGCCTGGGCTGGGCCTGGGCTGGGCCTGGGCTGGGCCTGGCTGGGCCTGGGCTGGGCCTGGGCGGGGGCCTGGGCTGGGCTGGCCTGGGCCTGGGCTGGCCTGGGCTGGGCCCTGGGCTGGGGCCTGGGCTGGCCTGGGCTGGGCCTGGCTGGCCTGGGCTGGGCCTGCCTGGCCTCAACTTTAAGGAAATCATTGGGGCTCTGGGCGGGCATGGGGTGAGAATGTTGAAGCTCAGGTCAGAGCTTGAAAAATATTTCAAACCAGCAGTTCACTTCCACAGCAACCACACTATTGCTGTGGCTGTGGCTTTTTGTTTGTTTTTGGTTAGCCATAGGTTGGTTCATTGTTTCACATTTTATAGTATATAAGTAAATATGCTAGGATAGTGATTGGAAATTTTGTGAAAATATTTATATGCTTAATCTGAACGGGCCTGGGCCTCTATATTATACATTTGACCGGGCTTGGTCCGGGGCCTGGGGGTTGGTGTGCATTGGCCTGGGTCTGGCTGGGCTGGGGGGTTGGTGGGCCCGTGACGAACACTGGTGCTATGAGTAGAGGTCTCACAATTTCTTGCATTTCCAACTAGTCAAGATCAGACTCAGCATGAACTGAGCTACAAAAAAAAAATTGAAAGCGACAGAAGAAGTAAAATTGGGTTTTGTCTGGTTTTTAATACTGGCGAATCCAGAGGAAGTGGGGACGTTAGGGGCAACTCCACCCCACGCCCCCCCCCCCCCCCCCCCCCCCCCCCCCCCACCCCCCAGGAGCACAGGGGCGGATCCAGGGGGGGGGGACAAAGGGGTCATTCCCTTCCCCAAAAAGGTCCTGAAACTATGATCCCCCCCCCCCAAACGTTCCGACGTACAGTTGTAAAAATTGCCTTTGCAGCAGTCAAATCCAGCTATCGACAAGGACAAACTTGCAAATTTCGCGCGCCGCTTCGCGGTGTATGCCACAAAATTCGCAATTGCGTATACAAATTTTGCAAATTGAAAAATGAAATTAATTAAGTGTTCTGGCAGAGGCCTCTCCTTGGCGGTACCTAATTGCTAGCCCCAGGGCCCACTCCCTTCATAAACTATATAAAGCGGGCTAATGTTAGCTAGTCTGCCGAAGTTTCGAGAAAAAAAGGCGACGCGAACGCAAAGACGCGGACATCAGCTCCCGGAAGCTCCTCCAGCGGTGCCCAACTTGCTGGACCGAAGAGCTAATAGTGGGACCAGGTCAGGACCATCTTCCCAATCCATCTCGACCCAAGCCATCTCGCCCTTAGGCTTCTCCAGATCACAAGGACCATTTATGCGCGGAAAAGTCGTTCTTGCCTCTTGGTGCTTTTATACGTTTTCACTAATCACTGTTACCAGTTGTTCGTTACAGTTCGGTAAGCATATGTATACAGTTATTAAGCAAATGTACTATTGAGGCCTGACTGCCACCGGTCATCGTTATTTACTTTCCGAGGAATATGTATATGAAAAACTACTTCAATTCATATTTTTGTATCATACCGAGATGTGCCAACCAGAATAGGGGTTACCTGAGGCATGGCTCCACTTCACAGTCTGGTTCCAATAAAATTTCGTTTCCCACGACCTAAAATAATAATAAAAAATCACGCCACTTCGCGGCGTCACATCAGTGGCCATCGTCATAACGAAGCTATCGTCATCGTCTTCGGTTCGTTATAACGGTGAATTGAATTAATGGCATTTGTAGCTTTCTTATCCTCTACAAGGCCCATATTTCTGGGGTTTATCAGGCAAACCCGTAAAATTTCACGCCGCTTCGCGGCGCTAAATAACAAGTACTTACCATAGCAAGAAACACATAAAAAATGCTGCAAAGGCATTTTTATACATGCATAAAATTGGGAGTACATTTTTTCCGTCATTTCAGCGGACCCTCCACTAAAAAAAATCGGTGACGCCCCTGCCTACCCCCCCACCCCCCCCCGCCTCAATCTCAACAACTTTTTTGGAAATACGTCACTGGATCCCCCCCCCCCCCCAAAACAAAAAAACCCGGCTAGATCCGCCCCTGTTGGAGCATGGCGGGGCATTCAATACAAGGATGTCCCCCCCGCCCCTCGCGTGTTCCTGCATTGGCTGTAAGAAGTGGTAATTAGGAAGAAAAAAATCCCCACGGTCAATGACTTTCTCTTTGAGAACCCGACACCACTACCCCCCCCCCCACCCCCCCCCCCGCCCCCGCTCAACGATTTTTCGCGTTGACGACCCGAATCCCCCCCCCCGCTATCAACAACTTTTCGCTGCTGAAGCGGCTGCGACAAAGAAATTTTAGTCCCCCCCCCCCCCATTCTCGGACCCTAGATCCCCAGTGACAGCGGACAGTGACGAGCAGACGATCAGGGACAGTGACGAGCAGACGAACAGCGGACCAGCGGACAGTGACGAGCAGACGAGCAGCGGACAGCGGACAGCGGACAGCCGACCAGCGGACAGCCCGCGACAGCCGACAGCCGAACAGCGGACAGGCCGAAAGGCGGACAGCTGACAGTAGGGCGTCGACGTGTTAACCAGCGTTGTTTGTTTGTTTGTTTGTGTGTTACCTTGCGCGTTGTCGCCCTCAGGTGTGGTTCAGAATCGCCGCGCCAAGTTCCGGCGCAATGAGCGCAGTTTGGCTGGCGCAGCGGAGTCCAGCCCTGGGCATGCCGGCCGCTGGTGAGACGACCACAGGAGTAGAGCAGCCGCTGGCGCCGAGACCCACAGGTGGGCAGGTCAGGTCAGGGCCACATGTGGGTTAGGTCACAGGTGGGTCAGTCACAGTGGGTCAGGGCAAGTCGGGTCAGGGTCAAGTCAGGTCACATGGTCGGGTCACAGGGTCAGGGTCACAATGGTCAGGGTCACAGGGTCAGGGTCACAGGTCAGGTAGTCACAGCGGTCAGGGTCACAGGGTCAGGGTCACAGGGTCAGGTCACAGGGTCAGGGTCACAGGGTCAGGGTCACAGGGTCAGGGTCACAGGGTCAGGGTCCACAGGTCAGGGGCACAGGGTCAGGGGCACAGGTCAGGGTCACAGGGTCAGGGTCACAGGGTCAGGGTCACAGGTCAGGGTCACAGGGTCAGGGTCACAGGGTCAGGGTCACAGGGTCAGGGTCACAGGGTCAGGGTCACAGGGTTCAGGGTCACAGGGTCAGGGTCACAGGGTCAGGGTCACAGGGTCAGGGTCACAGGGTCAGGGTCACAGGGTCAGGGTCACAGGGTCAGGGTCACAGGGTCAGGGTCACAGGGTCAGGGTCACAGGGTCAGGGGTCACAGGTTCAGGGTCACAGGGTCAGGGTCACATGGTCAGGGGTCACATGACAGGGTCACAGTGGTACAGAGTCACAGGGTCAGGGCACAGGGACAGGGTCACAGGGTCAGGTCACAGGGTCAGGGTCACAGGGTCAGGGTCACAGGGTCAGGTCACAGGGCCAGGGTCACAGGGTCAGGGTCACAGGGTCAGGGTCACAGGGTCGGGTCACAGGGTCAGGGTCACAGGTCAGGGTCACTGGGTCACGGGTCACAGGGTCAGGTCACAGGGTCAGGGTCACAGGTCAGGGTCACAGGGTCAGGGTCACAGGGTCAGGGTCACAGGGTCAGGGTCATAGGGTCACAGGGTCAGGTCAGGGTCACAGGGTCCAGGTCACAGGTCAGGGTCACAGGTCAGGGTCACAGGGTCAGGGTCACAGGGTCAGGGTCACAGGGTCAGGTCACAGGGTCAGGGTCACTGGTCAGGGTCACAGGGTCAGGGTCACCAGGTCAGGGTCACAGGTCAGGGTCACAGGGTCAGGGTCACAGGTCAGGGTCACAGGGTCAGGGCCACAGGGTCAGGTCACAGGGTCAGGGTCACAGGGTCAGGGTCACAGGGTCAGGGTCACAGGGTCAGGGTCACAGGGTCAGGGTCACAGGGTCAGGGTCACAGGGTCAGGGTCACAGGGTCAGGTCACGGGTCCAGGGTCACAGGGTCAGTGGTCACAGGGTCAGGGTCCACAGGGTCAGGGTCACAGGGTCAGGGTCACAAGGTCAGGGTCACAGGTCAGGGTCACCAGGGTCAGGGTCACAGGGTCAGGGTCACAGGGTCAGGGTCACAGGGTCAGGGTCAGGTCCAGGGTGCAGGGCAAATCGCATATTGGCAGGTCAGGTCACATGTTCAATGTCACGAGTGGGTCAGGTCAGGTAACAGGGCCAGGGTACAGGTATCAGGGCAGGTCACGAGTGGGTCAGGTCAGGTTCCAGGGAACTCCTCAACAGTGCGCCCGTTAATAGCTTGCAAAGCTTCTCATTTCCTTGCAAGAGTTGTTAAGAGTGTGCACGAGTATGAACGAGTGTGAAAGAGTGTGCACGAGTGTGCACGAGTTGTACTTTTACTTACATTGAACACCAATCATTACTGGCGCTGAGTTACCGTGAGTTGCCGTGTCATGTTGGCGCCATTGGCGCCATTGCTGGTATTGGCGGCATTGGCACTATTGGCGCCATTGGCGTCGCCATAATTTGTAGGTTTGGAGAGGGGGGGGGGGGGGGGTCGGTATGACGGACGTTAACACTTAAAGGGAGGTGTGCCTACTATTTTGGAATGTCAAAAATAATAAAGCGGTAAAGTAGCTATGGTTTGATTGTTGGATTATGATCACATCTGGAGCCCCTTTAGTTGAATTTTTCACGTATATTGTTTTTTGCTTATTTTTTGCTTCGATAACTATAAAACCATCGCCACTGTAGTGATGTTATGTGAAACGGCGACACATAAGACAATACAATTACGGTTCATATCATGGTAGAGAACAAGTTTTACATAGCATGTTCTTGCCACTGTGACTTTATCATGTGCAAGTTTCGTAGCTCTAAATTGATATCTTCGCCGAAAAATGGGGCCATCGGCCATCATCGAAACAGCCATCATCAAAAATCATGATGGCCGTCCAGGTTCTGTTCGGCTGCTGCTATCAGCGCGCACGAGCTGTTTTGTAGAATTGATATTGGCCGACGCTGACAATATGCTAGAAGTTTAATCGATAGTTTGCAGTGCCTCTAGTAGCGGAAGCCCTCTGGTCTGAGTCTGGAGTCAACACCGGTAATTTTGTGATTCCATCACGTTCCTGAGTCTTTGGAATATATCAGCAAGCAACTAGGGCGAATCTGGAGAAATGAAGAAATGCCCCAATTCCGAAATTCTGCTCTACAGACCACAATGTCAAAAACCCAAATAAGCGATGTCAGTAGGCACACCCCCTTTAACTTCTTAAGGAAAATATGTTTTTTTTACCAGGAATAAGGAAATATACTTAACAAAATATATGTATTTGGCATCGGCGCGAACCTGTGGACTTCATCAACTTACTCTATTTCCCACCTTGAAATTTTACTTCGGATATGTATCTCATGGTGTTGCCAGCCGGAAGTTGGGGGGGGGGGGGTAAGTTGCCCCGCTTGCACCCGCGGCAGCGGGCTCAACTGTCATCGAGGCGAAGCCAACGGGCCATCACCCCGACGAGGCAGCAGAGCAGCTGCAAACTGCGCGTTGCAGTGGGACCCCGGTCACGGATCATATCAGTGAGCAACGAGCGAGACGTGATCGAGACTGTTACACACTTGGTAAAGGCGTCCAAAAGTAAACCAGACAAGTACTTAGAGTGCATTGACAAGTTCTGAAACGAGTACACCCAGTGTGTTGAGAGATTAGTGGCCGCAGGGGAGGAGGGAGGAGTAGAAGCGAGAAAGTCGCCATGTCAGTCAAACGGGTTAAGGTATCGGCTGACAAACTTTTCCAGGCACTCCGGCCAGAGTTGGACTAGTTTTGGCAGCAGGTGCGTGTGAAGCCAGAGTGACTGTAGAGTGCAGAGTGAGATATATATTTGTTCTGTTCTGCAATGTCGTGTTCTATGCCGTAACCTGATGAGGTACATGTTGTGAGAAAGTTGAGTCATCAGCGATCGATACAATGCTGTGACGATTATTTTGCTGCCATCGGCTTGCTCCGGCTGGGTGTCGCTGTATTACTGGAAATACTTTGTTGTGTGATGATTGACACTGACATTTATTGTAGATGTCGTGTGTTTGTGCCTAAGTTGCATTACACACTCTTCTAAAACTGACTCCTGTATCCTTTTGTTAAATGAAGCGTAGGAAAACATTGACTTGTGTTAAATAATATGGTGCTTTTCTAACATCGTTAGTACGTTGACAATTCGTATTCGTATGTGTAAAATATATGAGGAAAAAACAAGTTGCCCCGCTTGCCCCCCCCCCCCCGTGGCGACGCCTATGGTACCCCGACTTTCTTTTGTATTATCTTGTATGAGATAATGGTCCTTAAGCGGAAAATTAAGTTTCACGCCTATTTTTATAGATAAAGACACTGCCGCGAACTTTTAGGAAAGATACTATGAAGCATTTTGTTGTGAGTTCTCACAAGTCACGACATCCTGAAGCGAGTGATTGGTTTGCCAAAATTTGAGAGCACATGTGCCATGTGCGCATTCTTTAGGGTCCAATCATGTGAATCTGTCATTCAAAACCTAATCTATAAATTCTTGAGAAGAGTTGATACTTGATGCCAGCAACAACACCATTGCAGCAGCGATATGTAATAGTGACCTTAACTATTGCTCTAGGATTAGGAGACCATGACTTGGCAGACTTCATATCAATATGACCTTTGGAATTAGCATAACGTGAACATCATGTAACCTAGATTGACATGTTGTATTATAGTCTGAATTGTGATTGTTG
>JAXIVJ010006117.1:57500-69095 GCA_036785665.1 Chirona hameri | reverse complement strand
ACTTTGTTCTTGTAAATACACAACATACTCTTTCCTTGAATTGTCCAGGGACTAGATAGCTGTCGGCTTTCTTCACGTCCTAGAGAAGATAAGTCCAGTTTTACATATTTTGTTTTGGAAATCGTACCACATTGCGTACCGCATATGTTGACGTCAGTTTGCGGTAGTGCTGCTGCTGCAATAGTATTTTCATTCAGTGTTGATGAGTTTTCAGCTTGTGTTTGGTGGCAACATTTAGTGACTCAAGAGTGTAAACGAAACAAGGTATTTTGGTAGAATGAATGTGCGTAATAAGCAACACTAGCGGATCCACCTCCACTATATGGGGGGCTAATTTCACTGGGGGCCATCCGGGCCCCAGTGTGAAATCTGCTGAAAAATGAGACACCCTCCATATAACGTAAAGGGGTACCCCCATTTTGTTTCCTTTTGCGGACCTTGGGTATATTATTTTTCGCTATGCATTCTTACGTGTAAGAGCTGTCAATGCAGTGCAAAAAATAAAATTGATGGATATTTTGCCACCAAATATCTCAAATTTGTCAGTTTTTCCATGCTACTTTATATAAAATAGTTATTCGCTAATAACTTTACTGACTGATAAAGCTAGAAGGGCACGGTAAAACGTCATTGCTGTTGATATCATCAAGGGACGCGTATGAATGCTGTGCGCATGACCTCTTTCTAACATTTGATGACTTGACCCTAAGGTCCAGGTCACGGGCGCAAGGTCACCTTTCCCAAATTTGAACCTACACGGCGAATTGTTATATATCTTTGAACTTGTCTTGAAGATAGGAACTCATTTGTATAAAATATTGCGCGTATCGTTGATGATTATAAAGCAAAATGTAGACTTTTTCGGGCTTTCTTTACCCGAAAGGAAGTTATGAAGTTACTATTCGACTTCAAATTAAAATGAATTTTAAAGTTGATATTGACGATCAGGCGTGATTTAAGTACAATCGAAATTCCTCGCAACAAGGCAAGTTTTAAAATATATAGTAAAGAATTAAGACATAAGACATAAAGAAAAGAGTGTGCAACAAAGAGGCTCTTGGGCCCATCCGAGGTTGCACCCCACCCCCCCCCCATCACCCCGCCCCCCCATTCCACGCAGTCTCGCCCCTTCAAATCACCTACTCTACCTTGCATAAAAGAAGGCTAATCCCACGAGTATTTATGCACTAATCCCCTCTCTGTAAAGTATTATCTAATCTAATTTGAAGGGAAGCAAGTGTCACTGCTATCAGCGGACATCCCTCTGGTAGCATATTTCCCAATGTCCTACGACCCTTCTACTGAAAAATGACTGTCGTAGCCTAGTCCTATTGTTTCATAATGAGGTTATGCTGATGACCCTCATACCTTGCGATATTTCCGCCTATTGAACTCAAACATACCCTTTAAATATCCAGAATGCTGACTATTTAACAAATTTGAGACTTTCTAATTAGATCTCCTCTTAGCCTTCTGTATATCTAAGTGATAACATACCCAGATTTCCTTAATCTATCTCATAAGGTAAACTGTACCAAGACACATTAATCATTTTTGTTGCCCTTTTTGAACTCTTTCCTAACAACCAGCAATCTTTCTTCATATGTTGGAGACCAGGCTTGTACACAATACTCGCAAATTGTGGTCTACGTATGCACAATACAGTTTTGTTTATTACCTT
The DNA here is from genome assembly GCA_036785665.1 of Chirona hameri. Classification (NCBI taxonomy): domain Eukaryota; kingdom Metazoa; phylum Arthropoda; class Thecostraca; order Balanomorpha; family Balanidae; genus Chirona; species Chirona hameri. The sequence goes on along the minus strand of JAXIVJ010006117.1, from coordinate 67,414 downwards.
TTCACTCTAATGTAAGGAAAACATTTCTGTTAATGGCCCCTAGCATTCTTAAGTGCCTTTTTCCAAGCTTTCTACAACCCTGGTCTGACGCGCTGATAGTCTAATTGTTTACCACGACACCTAAATCTCTTTCCTTTTCTAATCTGCTCCATTTCTGCCCTCCCCATTTCATACCTATGTTTACTGCTAAACCCGTCCAGGCGTGCATAATCTTACATTTACTCAAATTGAATTTCATCTGCCATAGCTTCAGACCACTCAACTAGCCTTGTCCAGATCTGATTGAAAAACATCCTGATCATGTTTTCCTCCTACATAATCTGACAACTTTTAGAATCAGTCTGCAAATTTCAAGACTTTGCTGTCTATTACTGTTCTCAATTTGCATCACAAATATATAAAAAGCAATGGGTCCAGGACTGAGCCCTGTGGAACCCCCACTGAGAACCTCCTTCCATTGTGATTGGCACCCATTTCAATATAACCCTGTTGCTGCGTCCTTGAAAGCACGTTTCTATCGCAATCCCAGAATCTTGCCCCTGATCCCATGAATTTTAAGTTGCAACCCCAGTCTGGTATGGGGGGACTTGTCAAATGCTTTATGAAATCAAGAAAAGCTACCATCCAAGCTGTTTTACCCTGATCAACGCTATCTGTTGCAACATCCAAAAACTCCAGAAGATTAGTAAACAAGAACGCCCTTCCCTAAAGCCATGCTGTGTATCTTTTGATGAGTTCATTTTGCTCCAAGAATTCAACTATCTTATCATTTGATGATTGATTCAAGCACCTTGCAAGACACTAATGAGGTCAGACTGAACTGGTCTATAGTTTTCCTCTTTACTTCTATCTCCCTTTTTCTTGAATAGGGAACAACATTGCTCTTTTCAATCAAGTGGAATTTTACTATCTGCAAGTTGGTTTAGAAAATATTATGGCTAATGGAACCGACAACTCCCTTTCAGATTCATCTTAAAAGTCTAGCATGGATTTCATCAGGTCCTTCTGCCCTTGTTAGGCCTTACTTTTCTAGATATTCTAGACAAAGTTCAATACTTATTGCCACCTAGCTCTCCTATAGTCCCTCCTCTGTCTCTAGCGCAGGCCTGAAGTGCTGCAATACTACTCTGGTACCTCGATAGTAAAGACAGATTGAAACTGATCATTAAGACTTCAACCATTTCACTGTCCTTGCTAACTAACACATCATCTACCTTAAAGGGACCTATATTTTTGGAATACTGTACTTAACTTATAAAACTGAGGAACTTCTTTACTATCTGCTATTACAAATGTCTAGCTAAATCAAGTTCCTTTGCCCTTTTAGCTGCTCTGACCCTTTTTCTTACTGAATTTCTTGCATTCTGGTAGGCCCTTCTTATTTATAATCTAGTGATGATCCCTTCAAAATGCCAAATGCACTTCTTTTAGCTTGTATAGAACTCCTTACTTCTGGTGCAAGCCAAACTGGATAAAAAGCCTGTGGATAAAAATAGTATCGCCACATAGGCCACAATTCGAAGCCTAAACCTTGAGCCGTGACATTGACCTTAGGTGAAGGTCACCAAATGTTAGAAAGAGTTCATACTGCATATCAATTCAACGCGTCCTTGACGAAATAACAAAATGGTGTCCATTTTACCTTTTTTATCTTTATTCAGTCAAAAGTTTATTGGGAATAACACTCTCACAAAAAGAAACATATAAATGACAAAATTTAGCAATATTTTAAGCCAAATAACCATGAATTTTATCTTCTGTTTGAAACGACATCTTCTTTACACTTAACAATATATAGTCAAAAATAGGAAAATGCATTTGGATTGGTGTATAAAAAACATTACTTTGAAATTTAGAGTCAAGGTCCATCAAATGGTCAGAAAGAGGTCATGGTGCAGAGCATTAAACTCGTCTTGATTGAGAACAGCAAAATGACGTTTACCGTACATTCTTGTTTTATACAGTCTAAAGTTATTAGCAATAACATATTTTTGTTATAATAAAATAGCATGTAAAATGACCAAGATTTGAGATATTTGAAGGGCAAAATATCCTCTCAACTTTATTTGTGCCACTTTAATTGACTCGTCCCTTACACGTACGATAGCATAGCTAAAAATTAGAAAAACGTTTGAGAAAATCCTATCTCAAAAAAGTTGTACAATTCGAAAACGTGCCTACTAAATTTGGAAGTTTTCGAAAATGAAAAAATCATCATCGCCATGTTATAAAACAGCTCATTGCATTCTAATTCTACATATAATAAATATATATTGCTTCATAAATTCCCCCGCCATATGGGGCTGACAAAGACCTGCACCGTGACCTAGTAAAATGCCCGGGGCAATATCTCCTGAACCACTGCTTTGCGGGGCAATATCTCCTGAACCACTGCTTGCATTGCATTACAACTTTCACAGCTCGCTTTAGCGCCCCAGGTTACCCCATATACCAATTTTGGTCAAAATCGGTGACATGACGGTGTAATTTTGCACTTTGTTTGTGTCGATTTGTCGTGGAACACTACAGAAAGAAGCACATTGGGATTTTTCACTGAACCTAATTACCCTACTTAATACTAGTAGACGTATTCCACACAACATAGGTACCTATGTAAGGAAATTCATTCACGCGCTGCTCTGCCATCCAGCAGGAGACCAAGGGCTGCGACGCTGCGTGTAAAATTATAGCTTACGTTGGTTGTGAATCACTCCAAAATAGCGTCGACGCGCCACTTCCCCTATCGCATCCATTTTTCGTCGCCAGTTTCAGCGTATTTTTTTTTGGGGGGGGGCTAATTTCTATTGCCGCCCCTGTCGAGCTTGGGATGTTTTTTTTGTTTGCCCCCCCCCCCCCCTTCTAGATCCGCCAGTGATAAGCACTTCATATCATTAAAAGCTCTTCGATTATGCAGGCAATCTGAGTTTCGTCGCGTGGGAGCACGTGCCTGCATTTTCTCATTGATACAGTATATGGCATTATGCCTCGGCTGAAAGTTTCATGTTGAGATGGTACGATCCAGCAGAGTTTAAAACAGCACCCAGATGTTTTTCCTTCAAAGTCTCGTTTCCGGACTCTCGTGTCCGGACTAAGCTTAATTGATGAAAGTCTCGTTTCCTTTATCATGTATTAATATTTCCGAAATAAATAAAACACAGACTTGAATAAATAGCTACGTTCCATCCATCGATCTCCACGTGCATATGCAAGGCTTTCATAAGGTACAATATCTTGCCACCAATGAGAGCTTTCAGATTGGCTATTGACTCCTATGTTCCGTCACATTTCCGCTCAGATTTCAGGTGAAAGGCAAAATACAATCCATAACTAACCTTGGAAGCGATTCCAAACGAAACACAGAGAAAAGAAAACACAAGAAAACACAGACAGGTAAACGAGTGATTAATCATTACTAGGTATACCTGCCTACGTCAACTTCACGACTATGCTACGGAACATGAGCACCATCTAGTGGTCACCTTTCCACATTGCGAATTGTATCGTCATGACCAGGTCACGGTCAGGGGTCAGTTCATGACCAATAAATGTGTCAACACCGACGTCTGCCAATGTGTCTAATCTTCTTATGTTGTGTGTCAGCCGACGTCAGTATCTTCTAGTCTCTGAACAGCGAATCCATGCCAAACCTCCAACGAGCCGTGCTTCTCCGATTCACTTATACAAATAGTATACGTCCTATGAATACGTCCTATGGACGTCCTATGGATATACGTCCTATGAATCGTGCTCTGACAAATAGTATACGTTCTATGAACCGTGCTCCGGCTTCAATACAAATGATAGATTTCTTATGAACCGTGCTCCAAGTCTAATACAAATCATAGACTTCGAATGAACCGTGCTCCGAATCTAATACACGACATAGACATCTAATGAATCGTCTTCTGACTCTAGCACAAATCTTCGTAGTAGACTCTAGTAGACTCTAGTAGATTCTAGTACAAATCATCATAGTAGTCCCCGCCCCCGCCGTGGCCCCCTCCGTGGCCCCCTCCGTACCCCCCTCCGTGCCCCCCTCCGTAGCTGCTGTCTTTGATGATGATGACAGTGCCACCTCCTCCTCCTCTCTTCTTTCCGCCGCCCCGCCTCCTACCGCCCTTCTTACCGCCTGGCGAGAGAGACGCACAGTCAATTAGGCTGGGTCATAGGTGAGAGGAAGAGACGCACAAGTCAGTTAGACTGGGTCATAGGCGAGAGAGACGCACAGTCAGTTAGGCTGGGTCATAGGCGAGAGAGAGAGAGACGCACAGTCAGTTAGGCTGGGTCATAGGCGAGAGAGAGAGAGAGAGAGAGAGAGAGAGAGAGAGAGAGAGAGAGAGAGAGAGAGAGAGAGAGAGAGAGAGAGACGCACAGTCAGTTAGGCTGGGTCATAGGCGAGAGAGAGAGAGAGAGAGACGCTTAGTCAGTTAGGCTGGGTCATAGGCGAGAGAGACGCACAGTCAGTTAGGCTGGGTCATAGGCGAGAGAGACGCACAGTCAGTTAGGCTGGGTCATAGGCGAGGAGAAGAGAGAGAGAGAGAGAGAGAGAGAGAGAGAGAGAGAGAGAGAGAGAGAGAGAGAGAGAGAGAGAGAGAGAGAGAGAGAGAGAGAGAGACGCACAGTCAGTTAGGCTGGGTCATAGGCGAGAGAGAGAGACGCACAGTCAGTTAGGCTGGGTCATAGGCGAGAGAGACGCACAGTCATTTAGGCTGGGTCATAGGCGAGAGAGACGCACAGTCAGTTAGGCTGGGTCATAGGCGGAGGAATAGTGGCCTATGCTCCAAACACTTTTGTGGTAAAACATTGTACTAAGATGTTTGATTTTGTTAAATGAGGAAAATTTGATAATAAACGGTACACCAACACGAGACGAGCTCAAATCTGCAAACAACTCTTACATAATGGGACCTGAACGTTTCTCAAAACAAGATCAAAGGCTCACATCCCCCCCCCCCAAAAAAAAAAACAAACTTATATCGTTCCTACGTCCCTGCGATTGTTTGCGCAGTTTAAAAGTGGAAAGGAATAATGGGACTAAACGATTGGTTGGTTCACTCGACAAGTTCAGATCCAGACTTGACGCTCACTGCCTCAAGATTTCGTTCGACATCCGTGACTGAGGTCATCAGAGCTTGAAGAGACCGGAATCGCCAGGCTAAGCGACATTATCATTACCAACTTCGATAAGGTAAGGTCAAAGGAGTTGTTTTGTTATACAGGAGCGGATCCATTGGCTGACCCATTGCAGGCTTGATAGATGTGACTTTAAGCTGTATGGTTGATATCGATCACCTAACGATTTCAAATGTATCTGATGGTTCAATGGCAATGGTCGGTTTTAGTTTGTGCAATCATGCATTCAACTTTTATGTATGAACTTCGCTGAGCCTTTGTTCTGACCAGGGGCGTCGCCACCGGGGACGGGGGGGGGGCTGTCCCCCAGGATCGTTCCGGCCGGAGTCCCCCCCCCCCCCCCCCGATTCGCAGGATTTTAACATTGGTCCTGGGGCCGGCGCCCCCAAACCCCTGACTGCCGGGGTGGCAACCAGGGGTGCCCCTCAACCCTCAACCCCTGGCTGCCCCCTCCCCCCCCCCCCACACACACACATACGCACTCAAAATTATTGTGTCGACGCCACTGGTGCTGGCTTACAACAGGTCCGTCTTTCTTAATCGTGTCTTGCTGGCGCAGATTTGGGTTAGCCAGCGATGAATCTCATGAAATAGTGTCTATCTAGTTAAGCATGTTTTATCTCTCCTAAACAGTACCAGCGAATAAAATGAATATAATGCACCCCTTCTAAAACTTGCAAGTTGCATGCAAGTGTTATCGAACACATAACAAGTACCGACATGCAGTTATGTGTTCTTTGGTTCTGCAACTCGCCGGTAAAGTAGCACACAGTTTGCACAGTGTATATCCACAGTACTACACTAGTCTACCGTGGACATATGTCACTACCGTGACATGTGACGTGGCGTAGGACGAATGAAAGTGAAAAGGCGGTAAGATCAAAGCAGCGTCAAGACCACTTCTTACTGTTGGCCACTTAGCGAATCTTATTTAGCGGAAAAACGCGTGCATTATTCTATTTTTGCGAGCGTGGATCGTTAACGTAATTGTTTCTCGTTTGTGTTTCATATGTGTCATGATGCAGCACAAATCAGGCTACTCTTTTTAGTACTACTCTTTTTTGGCTGGCTTATCTGAATCCTCGTCTGCATTTCAATAGGATGATTCACAAAGTGTGCTGACGTTACAATCTCGACAGACTACGACACACTGATCAAAATCCCCACGCTGCTTCAGTTCCATGTCAGTTTTACTCCGTGTTTTGTGTAGATGTCATGGATTGCAAACGGCGGGGTGTTCCGTGGCGGAAAACAACTACAAGGATTATGGCATGGCGAAAGAGCGTTCGTCTCGTCACTGATTACGGCGTTGAATGCTAAGTACTGAAGGGAATGAACACTATTCAACAGGAACGTCAGGGGCTGACAAAAGTACGGACGTTGCAATTTCGCATTGCGTGTCGCATTGGACACACAATGTCAGTAATAGCTTCATGATAGCAGAACACGAATGAACAGAATAAGAACGTCAACGGAAACTATGCGGAACAACACTCAAAGTTGGTGCAGGGCTATTTTTTTTTTTTGGGGGGGGGGGGTCAACAACGTTTCCCGGATTTGAAGACATAATATTAAACGAGGATATTCGCCCTTTGAACTCACCAAATTGGAAAGAGGGGGTTTCCAGCTATGAAACCACCATTCTGCCCCACCAACTTTGGTAGAACTCCAGTCATGCTGCCGTGGTAGATTTTCTGGCCCTATAATGCACCACTGGTCACCCTTGCAATACCCTACGGGCCCAGACCCCACAATGCACCACCCCTTACCGTCATAATCCCCTACCGATCGTGCAATCAGGGGCGTCGCCACGGATTTTTGAGTGGGGGGACGAAGTGCCGAATGAACCCAGGGTAATAGACGGTGAATGAACCATCAGTACGGTTCGCGACAATGTGAAGGAAAATAAGTTTTTGCCTTATAATTTGTACTTAAGAACGCAATTTTTAGTTGTAACTACCAGCTTTATTGTGTATATTTAAAACTATAACAAGCGATAGATGAAAAACAATAACTTCTTCGAAAATATTAATGGTAGATTGTTCAAACGACTCTATATTCGATAGGTACTGCCAGGCGAATCGCTCATCGCCGTTCGGGATAATCCTAGTTATTCGTGTTGCATAGAAAGCTACTAGTGTTAACTCGTCCGCTCCGCTGGGCGATTACTGGTGTCAAGTGGTGGTGCAAGCCAGTGATAGGCAATTAGGGATTGATAGCCCGTACTACCCGTGACACCTGTCGTACCTATAATACGTTTTTGTACCCGTCATACACCCGAAGTACCCGTACAAAAAACTACGGTGCCCGACATACACCCGTAGTACCCGTCGTGCCCCTGTGGAACACGTGATAACCCCGTTATAGCCGGCACTTACCCATTATACCCATGGAACACCTATGGCACCCGTTAACATCCGTTAAACAAGTGAAAACTCCACCCCGGCTTAGCGTATATGTTCATTGATATATGCCGTACCGTATGTCGATGACCTTCGTTTCGCAGTGATTCCGTGGCTGCTTCTCATTGGTTGTGGCACTGTAGTATCCGTGGTCGGATCTGATTGGCTTTCGACTGGAGTGAAGCGATGTAAAACTCGTATCCGTAAACTGTTTTTTTACGGTAAAATATGTATTAACACCTATGTTAGTTACAGCACAAACCTTCGACCAAAACTGCACAACCTAAAACTGTCAGCAACTATCGTATCAAATGCGTCGGAAATGTACGAATTATACACCACTCGGTAGTATCCGTAAACTCGTTTGAAAACCTTACAATCACTTACATCACGTGCTTATAGCGATGTGGTACTGCAATGTAGAACTACCGCTTTACTGTGTTAAATTCGTTCCGGAGAGACAGACAGACAGACGCTTATCAAATAGTAATATAGATGTCATACTAATAAGAACTGGCAGCCACCTGTCCGTCTGTCCGTTCGGATGTCATCCGATTGCTTAATAACTCCGCGCACCTTGCAGTCAAAACGCGAAATTTAACATGTTAGTGGGGAGGTCGCACTATCGTAGGCAAATTTTGCATCGATCCATGATCACAATAGACTGCAATTCTAATTAGTATTAATGTGCAGTGAATATCATAACTTATATGCGCCACCCGGATGCCATTGGACTGGCTTTTTGCTTTCGGGAGACACTGGCTCGGTGGTCATGGGGGGTCAGGGGTTTGATAGATATTTAGGAGGACGGTGGTACGATACAAGGCAACGTCACTGGTGTGTTTTTTGTTATCTTCTTCATAAGCTCAGCACATCTCACTGTTCTGCATGCTGGCCGACCGGGGGTGCCCGTAACTGTACAGGAGGACGGATCGCCACGGAACCGATGACTGCCGCTGGCTCGAGCGTCGTGTGTGGACGGCCGGCCGAAACGGATGCGGATGAAGTAGCTCATGTACTTGGAGTAATGGATGAAGTAGTTATCCGAAAACTACCTCGGTTTGCAAACTTTGAACGCATTTGGGCAGAACTTGAACGAAATGGCTTGCATATTTTATTTTATAAATTTAGTCCGCAGCTTTTGAATGGATATATTTCCTAGGTTAGGGCCAGTCATACACAAGTTTGATTACTGAGCGGAGAGAGGTCTTCCGTCAAATAGGGGGAAAACTATACGCCCGACCGTAGCCATGGTCTTCAGAAGCTTATTTATTTGCAGCTACTCGGTCAAAGTGACTGAAAACTTGCACACAAAAACGTTCATGTTGTAAAACTACCCGCCGGTGTTTCCTTTCAGCAAGCACAAAGTGTGACTAAACAACAAATAGGGCACATTAACGCCATAATATGCCCGTTTTTCTGCTACCGAAATTCCATTTAAATTCTTGTCAACTTCCCTCAAGAAAAGTACAAATATCGTCCTGATCCCTTCCATTCTTCCATTGCACTAATACTTTTTCCAAATGTTTTTATGATATTGAAACCTGCAATATTTCCGAACAAGGTATGGATTTATGTCTCCAAAACTAGTGGGACAATCCCCCCCCCCCCCAGCCTGACGACTGGGGGGACGGTGTCGCCCCCCCCCCCACCCACTACGGCGACGCCCTTGCGTGCAATCCACTACATATCAGCGTCATACAGCTAGTAGGACGTTCTAGTACTCTGAGTAGGACGGATAGTAGACCGCCCTACAATGCACTACACCTTACCGTCACAATCCCCTACCGCTCCGACAATGTCCCACCCTTTACCGTTTTAATACCCTACATATCCCACAATGCACTACACTTTACCGTCATACAGCCAGTAGGGCGGGTAGTAGACCGACCCCACAATGCACTACACCTTACCGTCACAATCCCCTACCGATCCGACAATGCCCCACTCATTACCGTCTTAATACCCTACATATCCCACAATGCACTACACTTTACCGTCATACAGCCAGTAGGGCGGGTAGTAGACCGACCCCACAATGCACTACACCGTACCGCCATACAGACAGTAGGGCGAGTAGTAGACCGACCCCACAATGCACTACACCTTACCGTCATAAATCCAGTAGGGCGAGTAGTAGACCGACCCCACAATGCACTACACCGTACCGTCGTAGTGCGAGTAGTTCGGATAGTTGGAGACGGCATGACCCAGCCCGTAGTAGTGTCTTGTGTTGGCGTGGTGGACGTAGTGGAGCTGTGGACCGCCGTACCCGTAGAAGTAGTTCCGTTTGCCGGCAGTCACCGATGACGTCATTAGAGTCAGCACCACAGCGCAGCATATCACCTGCGGAGAGAACGGGCGGGGTGTTGCGGGTAG